>BLSH010352329.1:811555-826828 GCA_018402905.1 Glandirana rugosa | reverse complement strand
CCATTGGCTCCTGCTGCTGTCAATTACATCCAGTGAGGATGGAGCAGGGGCAGGGCTGAGCAGCACTGTGCGTGTCAATGGACACACACAACCGGTTCAGGAACGAGCTCGCATGAGTGCCCCTATAGCAAGCAGCTTGCTATGTGGGCACACAGCGGCGGGAGGGGAGGGGGGGCAGTCGGGAGCCCAGAAGAGGAGGATAAGGGCTGCTCTGTGCAAAACCATTCCACAGAGCAGGTAAGTTTGGCATGTTTGTTATTTTATTAGAAAAAAAATGAAAGCTTTAAAATCACTTTAACTTCAGGCACCATGATTTACATCTGCCTGTCATCCCAGAACCAAGATCCTTGTCCAGAAAGTAAATGCTGACCCTGTTTGATCTCTAAACAAAAATGGTGCTGGCCTTTTAGAGTGAAAAGCAGATTAGGACAAACTAAGCAATAGTATGTTTACACTTAACATGAAATATACTTACTGCAGGGCTCATTTTAACACTGGAAAGTGAGTGAGAAGGATAGACCTGGTTATCAAAATCTGATTTAGGACCATAACCTCAACTTGCCCCATCCATGGGAGGAAGAGGGATGTGTGATTAAAGTACAATTGTCAGTACCCTAAAAAAAGTACCAAGAGGCTTCAGCTCTACAATGAAGACACTAAATGGTGCCTACACATACCATAAGATGTATTCTGCTGCAGTCTGTGGCCGCAAATCCCAGGACATGGAAGGTATCAAAACCACCAGAGAGCTCCCTTCTACTTACAGCTCTTATTTTCAAGGAACAACAACCACAAACTGAATGAAGTACCACCTATGGCTGAGATCTGGTATTGTGGTTCTCTGTAAAAACAGAATATTTTACATTTGGGCCTACAAGTCTGCTAAATACTACAACAGCAAAATGGCTCCACTACTCTTTAGAAGAAGCTTTGTAGGTAGGGAAACGTTCCAAACATTTTTTGGGCAGCACAGTGCTTAAGTGGTTAACACTTCTGCCTTGCAGCACGTGGGGTCCTTGGCTGGATACTATTTGCATGGAGTTTGCCTTTCTTTGGAGTTTGAGTTTCTCTGTGCTCACATGGGTCTAAAATTGGTGTGTGTGGTGTGGCGTAGCATGTATATACACACACGTGAAGTAGAGACTTTAGATTGTAAACTCCTTGAGGACAGAGACTAATGTGAATTTACAATATGTAAATATTTTCAAAAAAATTATTTGCATGGACCAGATTTACATTTCCTAGCATTACAGACCTGGTTCTGGTTCAAATTTATCTCTATGGCTTGCACTCCAGCCACCTCATCAGGAATTGACTGAATTTTATTTTTGGATAGATCCACCACATCCAGATGACGCAGGCTGCAGAGTTGGGATGGCATAGCACGAAGTTGGTTGCCAGAGAGGTTGAGGGTCTTCAAGGCAGAGAGCTGACCAAAGTCTGCTGGGAGGCGGCTGATCTGGTTAGCACTTAGATGCAAAGTCTCCAGTTTTTTCAATCTACACAGTTCATCTGGGAGCTTGCCTAAGTAGCAAAACAAGTTTTTACAAAGATTTAGCATAATCTACAGTGGGGAAAATTATTATCTGATCCCCTGCAGATGTTGCAAATTTTACACAGAAATGAAGGGTCTATAATTTTTGTCATAGGTGTATTTTAGAGACAGAATATCAACCAAAATCCAGAAAAAAAAAAACCACGATACAAATGTTATGAATTGAGTTGCAGTTCAGTGAGTAAAATAAGTATTTGATCCCCTACAACCAATAATAATTCTGGCTCCCACCGACTGGCTACAGTATGTGCTCATGTGGTACACAAATTAGTCCTGTCAGTTTAAGAAGGTGCTCCCAAGTCCTAACGACAACTCATTATGTGTATAAAAGACACCTGTCCACAGAATCTCCTTCAGACAAGATTGTAGACCTGCACAAGGCTGGATTAGCCTAGAAGACCATCAGGAAGAAGCTTGGTGAGAAGTTGTTGGAGCGATTAATCACAAATGGAAGAAATACAAAATAATCATCCATCACCCTTGGTCCCTTGGTCCAGAGCTCCGTGCAAGATTTCGCCTCAAGGATGATCCTGAGAAAAGTGAGGGATGAGCCCAGAACTACACGGGAGGAGCTTGTGAACATCTCAAGGCAGTTGGGACAGCAGTCACCAAACAAACCATTGGTAACACAATACGCAGCCATAGACTGAAATCCTGCAACGCCCGCAAGGTCCCCCTCCTCAGGAAAGCACATGTACAGGACCGTCTGAAGTTTGCCAATGAACATCCAAATGATTCAGAGAAGGCTTGGGAGAAAGTGCTGTGGTCAGATGAGACCAAAATTGAGCTCTTTAGCATTAACTTGACTCGCCGTGTTTGGAAGAAGAAAAATGCTGACTATGACCTGAACAACACCATTAGGACTGTTTCTCTGCTAAAGGTACAGGTTGACTTTGCCGCATTGAGGGGCCAATGGACGGGGCCATGTATTGTATTGTAAAATCTTGGATGAGAACCTTCTTCCCTCAGCCAGAACACTGAAGATGGGTCATGGATGGGTCTTCCAGCATGACAATGACCCAAAACATACTGCCAAGGCAACAAAAGAGTGGCTCAAGAAAAAGCACATTAACCACTACAGACCTGAATTTCTGGGGAGATGTACATGGACGTCTGCCCCCTAGTGTGCTCCCTGCAGGGGCGTGCCCGTGGGTCGGGTGGACTCGATGTCCTTCGGCGACCCGCGATCGCCTAAGAGAGAGGCAGAACGGGGAACTGCCAAATCTACTGATCCCTGTCATCGGGATCAGTGAGATCTGTTATGTCCCTGCCAGCCCAGCCCCCCCACAGTTAGAACACGGTGAGGGAACACATTTAACCCCTTGATCGCCCTTAGTGTTAACCCCTTCCCTGCCAGTGACATTTATACAGTAATCAGTGGCTATTTTTAGCATTGATTGCTGTATAAATGTCATTGGTCCCAAAAGTGTCACAAATGTCCGACATGTCCGCTGCAATATCGCAGTCCCGATAAAAATCGCAGATTGCTGCCATTACTAGTAAAAAATAAAATAATAAAAACGCCATAAATCAATTCCCATCGTTTTTAAACGTGATAATCAATATACGCTGATTGTGATTTTTTTTTTACCAAAAATATGTGGAAAAATATATATCGGCCTAAACTGATGCAATAATAAATATCCAAAAAAAATTATTCAAGAAGTAAAAAAAATTGTTCTTTTTTCAAAATTGTCGCTCTTTTTTTGTTTATAGCACAAAAAAAAACGCAAAGGTGATCAAATACCACCAAAAGAAAGCTCTATTTGTGGGGGAAAAAAGGACGTCAATTTTGTTTGGGCACATCGCTCGACCGCACAAGTGTCAGTTAAAGCGACGCAGTGCCAAATCGTAAAAAGGGTTTTGGTCAGGAAGGGGGTAAATCCTCCAGGGGCTGAAGTGGTTAAGGTCATGGAGTGGCCTAGCTAGTCTCCAAACCTTAATCCTATAGCAAATGTATGGAGGGAGCTGAAACAAGCGACAGCCAAGAAAACTTAAGGATTTAGAGAGCTGTAAAGAAGAATATGCAAACCTGGTAACCAAACTACAAGAAACGTCTGACCTCTGTGCTAGCCAACATGGGTTTCTCCACAAAGTACTAAGTCATGTTTTTCTTGGGGATCAAATACTTATTTTACTCACTGAACTGCAACATTTATAACATTTGTATCATGTGTTTTTTCTGGATTTTTGGTTGATATTCTGACTCGATCATTTAAAATACACCTAGGATAAAACATTTTGACCCTTCATTTCTTTGTAAGTGGGCAAACTTACAAAATCTGCAGGAGAAAAAATTATTATTTTCCCCATTGTACAATACATCAGAAACATGTTTTTCGTATTTTTTTTATTTTTTTTTTTTAAGTATTACTAAACCCACAACAGTAAAAATCAGCCTGTAGATGCAGTAAAGTATGCGCGTTATACTCACTGTGGAACCTAATGGGTTAATCCTGCACATTGTGTAAAAAGGCTGTTTGATCCTGTCTCCTCTGATCCTTACCTTCTTCCACAATCCCTAATCCATCTGCTGATAGTACAGAGCATTTGGAGCCACTCTGCACATGCTCAGTTTGGTGTGTATTGCAAGAGAGATTTTTTTTTTTTCTTGGGAGGGTGCATGTGATCAGCACAGGGCCAATCAGCACTATCCATACAGAGGGTCAAGGATCCTGCAGCCTTATAGGACAGTCAGAGTAAAATGAAAACTCCTCTTACAAGCTTTAACCGCTTACCCAACTGCGGCAGGTTGGCTCAGCTGCGTGAATCGCCGTAGGTGTATGTCGGGCTTGTACACGGCGATCTGTGGGCGTGCGCACCCACTGGCCAGTGGGGGATCCAATCAGCGGGTCCGGCGGACTTTATGTCCGCCAGCCACCCGCGATCGTTCCCCGCAGTGACAGACCGGGGATCTGCCTGTGTAGACATGGCAGATCTCTGTTCTGACAGGAAAGATCACACATATCCTGTCTTTGTGCTATGGAGGAAGACAGATCTGTGTGTTGTCCCAAGCAGCCCATTCCCCATAGTTAGCAACACACTGAGGGAACACAGTTAACCCTTTGATCGCCCCTAGTGTTAACCCCTTCCCTGCCTGTGTCATTAGTACAATGTCAGTGCATATTTTTAGCACTGATCACTGTAATAATGTCACTGGTTCCCAAAAAAGTGTAAAAAATGTCAGTTAGGTGTCCGATCTGTCCGCCACAATGTTGCAGTCCCGCAAAAAAAAAAAAAAAAAAAATCGCTGATCACTGCCATGTCGAGTAAAAAGAAAAATGCCACAAACCTTTCCTCTATTTTGTAGACGCTATAACTTTTGCACAATCCAATCAATATACGCCAATTGGGATTTTTTTTTACAAAAATATGTAGCAGAATACATATTGGCCACAATTGATGAAGAAATGTGATTTTTTACATTTTTTTTTTATTGAGTATGTTTTATGGCAGAAATTAAAAAAATATTGGGTTTTTTTCAAAATTGGCGGTCTGTTTTTGTTTATAGTGAAAAAAAAAATAAATAAAAAAAACGTAGAGGTGATCAAATACCACCAAAAGAAAGCTCTATTTGTGGGAAAAAAAGGACTTACATTTTAATTGGGTACAACGTCGCACGACTGTGCAATTGTCAGTTAAAATAATGCAGTGCCGTATGGCAAAAAATGGCCTGGTCAGGAAGTGGGCAAGTCCTTCCTGGGCTGAAGTGGTTAACCAGACACTAGACAAACCAAAAAACACCATCAAGCAAGCACTCCATCCCAGGACTTCCCCAAAAAACAGGAATATGGCAGATAGTGGTTTCAGCGATGCAGCCCTCCAAACACTGCATTACCACCAAAACCAGTTATTGAAAACACACGACAGGGTTATGCTCACAAAGTAGATCAAGCTTGTCATGTAAGACGGGTGACTATTGCCACACAGTAGAAAAGCTTACACGTTTTGGGGGACAAACCCTCTTCCTCAGAGTAACTTGCATGACAAGCTTGATTTTATTTTTTACTTTATGAGTATAACACTGTCGTGTGTTTTCAATAACTGGTTTTGGTGGTAATGCACTAGGCATTTGCGCCCTTTTGTATATGTTTTAACCAGACACTGATAGAAGTCACAAGACTGCTCTAACTGCTGATGAGAAAAGTAATTTAGCGGTTTAGATTTACTAAAATGATTGCATTTCCATTATCTGTGTAATGTGGGAGACCAGATATAGTGAATGCAGGCTCCTGGGTTTAGTAACACTTTAAAGTGGTAGTAAAGCCTCTGATCATTTTCAGCCAAGGAAGTTGCCATCTTGGCCTGCATCTGCCGTGATGCTGCACATGTGATCAGCTTTGACACCAGCTATTGAATGGTTTGACAGTTTGGTTTAGAGCACAACCAATGGGAGTGTTACATTTCCGGCACGTGCCGGAAGTGTAACTGGTTTTTAAACTGTTAAATGGATGGGTTTACTACCGCTTTAAGTCAAAGTTATCATTTGCTTGACCGTTTTGGGAAACTCATGGTTTTATTTTCTTTTGTTTCTTAGTTTATACTAATTCCCATCATTGGGCCTCAGGTATCCATAATGCCCGACAAGGGGGATTTAATTTGCCAGTGCAGTATAAGGGAATAAAAGGGAGAACAGCTATGAGGAAGGCTCCAGCCGAAACGCGTTAGCATTATGTGGATTGTACACTGCTATTGTGCGTAATAAATCTGTACAGGAAGAAGCTTTTGGGTTGCTGGCTATTTCTTCTACTATGGATCCTCAGTGAACTACACAGCCAGTGCACCAGCTCCGCTAACTTTGATATAGCAGTAGAGCTTGGGTGAGTTTGTTTCTTGGAGAACTGGACTGGCTACTACAGTCACTTTGATAAATGATGACCAATGGGTTTTGTTTAATAATGAAATATATAACCAGTAAGGTGACACTTACCCAGCCTGTTATTATTCATGGACAAGCTCTTGAGAACAGCAAACTTTCCCACCCATGGAGGTAAAACATCAATCTTGTTACTGGACAGGTCGGTAGTTCGCAGGTTTGCAGACAGCCTCTGCAGATCTTCAGGGAACTTTATAAGAAAAATGGAAAAAAAAAAAAAAAAGAAGGAGTAGAGTGCATTAAAGAATATATTATACCACATCACAAAAACGAGGAGGCTTATGTAAGGGGAACTCCAATGAAAAAAAATATTTTTGGAAACTACAAATGACCGTTTCAGCTATAGTACAGTGCAGGAATTGTGTTGATCAATCTTACTTTTCCCTTCTCTCGTCCAGTCACATAAAGCCTTGCATTCTTTTCACAGAATGCAAAGGTGTTCTGTAAATGGACAAGAGGGGATCCCACTTTTTTACCCCGCACCTACTCCCCCCTCATCCATTAAAAGAACACCTTGTCTTACAATGTTTTTAGGAATGGACAAGGGGAAAGGAAGAGGAAAGTGAATGACAGAAACTCTGTAAGTAAGCTCTGGTGGGTGGAGTGAAATGTGTTGGGGGCGTGGCCTGGCGAGGGTCCAGGCTGAGACTGCCATTCACTATCACACAGCAAGCTTTAACTTGATGTGTGGATTCTGGGACACCCATCACTCTCTACAAGGAACCCCGCAATCTACTATAGCTAAACTGTCAGATGCAGCACCAGAAGAAGAGGCTTGTATGTAATATGCAACATGAATTAAACTTACAGTGCTGCACTCCTATCATACACTTCATTAGAGGCAACCTACTTCACTTTTGGGTTTTCCAAAACAATTCTTCCCTGGAGCTCCACAAGATTATACAGAGTGCAGGAACAATCAATCATATTTCACAACTAATTTCATTGGAGAACTCAGAGTGGAAAAGGATTGCTTATCTCTTGCTATTAGTTACTGCAATGCGGATACGACTCATGGTCAGATTTGCTTTAAGCCCACATCCCTCCCTAACCACTCTATTCAGCATCAGGAGCCAGAAGAATATACCCACCACTTCTGGTTATAGAGGAGCATGTGGCAGCCAATCAGTGCATAGGCTGTGGAAGCTAATACTCCAGTGACTCCTAGTTTACCGAGCTTTATTTTGCTCCTGGCAGCCAAATGGATTGGGTAGGTTGCTGGGCAGGGTTACATTAAAGTGAATCTGCTGCTTTTCCCTGCTTGGGCAAAGCACATGTTCACTTTAAGACCCCTTTCACACTGAGGCGTTTTACAGGCGCTATTTAGCTAAAAATAGCGCCTGTAAAGCGCCTCAAAAATACCTCCCCACCCACCCCAATGTGAAAGCTGGAGTGCTTTCACACTGGGGCGGTGCGCTTGCAGGACGTTACAAAAAGTCCTGCAAGCAGCATCTTTGGGGCGGTGCGGTGAGCGGTGATTCACCGCTCCTCCACCGCCCCTGCCCATTGAAAACAATGGGCAGCGCTTCCGAAGCGGCTGCACACCGCCTCGGTAGCGCGGTGCTCCGGCACTTTTAACCCCGTTTTAACCCCTTGTGGGGGGTTAAAAGCGCCGCGCACCTGCCTGCATAGCGGCGCCGTAGCGCCGCTATAACAGCGGTAAATCCCCGCTGAAACTAGCGGGGATTTACCGCTCCCGCCCGCCAGCCCCAGTGTGAAAGAGAACACCAGCCAAATGCTGAGCTGTTACTTGGAGCAGTCTCTGACTGGCCCAGTAATTTCCCACTACTGCTCATATTCTGCCAAGGGTGGGTTTTGTGTGAAGCAGAGGAGATCATTGGCTGCCTCTACACGAGCAGTTACCCTATAGCTCTGCCTCACACAGTACATGCTTTTAGGGAGTCCAGAGCAGCAAGAAACCAGCAGGTGGATAGAAAATAATACACAGGATATGGGACAGGCAGACCTAAAGTCGGGTTTTGATTTTAGATTCAATTAGATTCATCTTAAAAATAGTGAATGACTAATGTGAACAGTGCAAAAAACAAAGACAAACCAATCATCAATACTCTTATTGCCCTAATTAAATGTGATTGGATGATATAGCGTGCTCTACAGAATCTTATTAAAGTGCAAGTTCACTTTTTCAGAAAAGGTGAACAAACTATCGCTCTACACCCTCCCCGTCCCCCATGTACAGTGAGGGAAAAAAGTATTTGATCCCCTGCTGATTTTGTACGTTTGCCCACTGACAAAGAAATGATCAGTCTATAATTATAATGGTAGGTTTATTTTAACAGTGAGACAGAATAACAACGAAAATATCCGGAAAACGCATTTCTAAAAAGTTATAAAATGGATTTGCATTTTAACCACTTGCCGGCCAGCCGCCGTTGTTATACGGCAGCAGGTCGGCTCTCCTGCGTGAATCGCTGTAGCTGTACGGCCGCTCGCCCGCTGGTCGGACGGACTTTGTGCTGCCTAGTACAGGGGGCATGACAGATCTACTGTTCCCAGTCATCGGAAACAGCGATCTCTGTCATGTCCCTGCCAGCCCATCCCCCTACACACCTAGGGAACACAGTTAACACCTTCATCGCCCCCCTTAGTGTTAACCCATTCCCCACCAGTCTCATTTTTACATTGATCAGTGCATTTTTATAGCACTGATCAATGTAATAATGTTACTGGTCCCCAAAAAGTGTCATTTGGGGTCAGATTTGTCCACTGCAATGTCACAGTCCCACAAAAAAAAAAAAAAAAAACGCATATCGCCGCCAATACTAGTAAAAACAATAGAAAAATAACTAAAAGTCCCTAAATCTATCCCATAGTTTGTAGACGCGATAACTTTTGCACAATCCAATATATTCCTGTTGAAATGTTTTCACCAAAAATATGTCGATTATATATCGGCTTAAACTGATGAATAAATGTTTTTTTTTTCCAGGGGCGTGGCCGCGATGGACATGTGAGAAGAAGTGTCTCACAGAGCTCCCTCTCTGTATCCTGTCACTGATCTTCTCCCCGGCTACCTAGAAAGACCAGACCGGCACCGTTTGATTCCTCTCACTGCCAGGATTGCTCCGGTACAAACTGTGACCCGATCTGCAGCCGCCATGACCCGCAAACACAAGGAAGATGCGGCGGCCTCAGATACTCAAAATGGCGCATCACATCTGTTGATCCATTTGCGGGGTGACCCCAACTTGGCTGGCTTTATCCTTCATTCCATATTTATGCTTTGCTTTCAATATGGCTGAAGTGCCTCTTATCACTTGGAATGTTCGGTGCTTGGGCACATGTAGGAGAACAATGGTGAATTCAGTCCTACAGAAGTACCGTCCAGCAATTATTGGATTGCAAGAGACACACTTTGTAAAATACTCAATAAGCTGTTTAAAATATTCCTGGGTGGGACGTGCTTACCACTCCCCTCACACCTCCTACTCCAGGGGGTAAGCGTACTGGTAACACAGGGCCTTGGCTTTCCAGGAACTATATGCCTTGATAGATGAGGAGGGCCATTTTGTATTCCTACATTGCAAGGTGTATAATGTTGAATGTATTTTGGCCATGGTGTATATTCCCCCTCCATTCTCAGAGGCTGTTCTCAGGGAGCTGGTGGCCTTTACCCTTGACAGGCCTAACTTCCCCTTGTACATCCTGGGAGCCTTTAATGGCATATTGGACCCTAGGGTCGATAAACACCCCCCCAAACCTCAGTAGAATGTAAACAGGAGGACTTTACTGTCTAGGTTTCTTTCTGATGTGGGCTGGGTTGATATTTGGAGGATAAAATATCCAGAACTTATAGAATTCTCATGTTTCTCCAAAACTCATACATCACAGCCTTGCATTGATTTGTGTGTTGGGAATGTGGTGGCCTTACCACTGGTGGTGAAGATACAATACTGTGCGAGAGGGATCTCTGACCACTCTCGTTTGGGTGGTATGGATTACGGTGCGGGCCAGGGATACTTTGTCCCCAACTCCGTGGCATCTGAATGCATTCTGGCTGCCATTATTCCCAACGGACAGTTCCATTAACAGACAAATTAAGTATTACTTCCTTGATAATGTCAAATATGATGATGTGCTCTTACTGTGGGATGCATTTAAATGTTACTTAAGGGGAGTTTTCATCTCAGCTATCACTAAGATCAAAACAGACACTAGGGCCCATGAAACGCAACTTACTAAACTGGTTAGTAGATTGGAGGGGGAATATTTAGCTGACCCATCGGAGCAAACGATAGCCTCTCGACTCAGGATGCATTAGTCAAGGTAATCAGCTCCAAGGCAGAGAAAAAAACGCTTCTTTTCAAAGGTTGCTTTTTATGATGAGGGGGAGCAAACTGGTCACCTCCTGGCTAAAATTGTTAATGTCCGCCCCTTGGCCCCTGGCATAGGGGCTTCAAAATTGCCCAATGGCCACATGGTAAACACACCTGAGGCCGTTATGGACAAATAAGTCAGTTTTTACACGGACCTATATGCCTCTAGGGCGTCATACACCCAGGAGAAACTCCTTACTTATTTATCCTCCATTTCACTACCCTCCCTATCAGCCTCTAAGCGGCAACAAACATAAAGCGGCTTCCTCAGGCAAATGATTGTACCAATACATTTTTGATAATTTTATAACTCATGTGTCTTGGCACTTTAAATGTCCCATGTTTCCCTCTCGAAACTAAAATTGTACAATTAACCACTTCAGATCCGCTCTATAGCCCATTAACGGCTACAGCGTGGATCTGAATTGCTGGGAGGTCGTCAATAGACGTCCTCCCCTTTCCGCGCTCCAGGGTTCGCTCTCATACAGGGAACACATTTAACCCCTTGAACGCCCCCTTAGTGTTACTCCTTCCCTGCCAATGACATTTATACAGTAATCAGTGTCTATTTTTAGATCTGATCGCTGTATTAATGTCATTGGTTCCAAAAAATGTCAGAAATGTCAGACATGTCCGTTGCGATATCGCAGCCCCAATAAAAATCGCAGATCGACGCAATTACCAGTGAAAAAATTAATTAAAAATGCCATAAACCAATTTCCATAGTTTGTAGGCGCTATAACTTTTGCGCAACCCAATCAAAATAAGCTTATTGCGATTTTTTCTAACAAAAATATGTAGAAGAAGAAAATGTGTAGGCCTAAACTGAGTTTTTTTTTTTTTTTGATATGCATTATAGCAAAAAGTAAAAAAAAAAAAAATGTTCCTTTTTCAAAATTGACGCTCTTTTTTTGTTTAGAACGCAAACAATAAAGACTGCAGAGGTGATCAAATACCACCAAAAGATAGATCTATTTGGGGGAAATAAAGGACGCCGATTTTGTTTGGGTACAACGTCGCACGTCCGCGCAATTGTCAGTTAAAGAGTGACAGCGCTGAAAACTGCAAATTGTTCCAGGCGGGGGGGTGTTCAAGTGCCCAGTAAGGAAGTGGTTAAGGGATGTGGTGCCTGATTTGGGTTTTTGATACCCTGTACACTTTAAAATTAATACGCTCAGCGGCAACATTTATTTAGAGGCCCCCTTGACACTGGAAGAACTTCAGGAGGCGGTAGGTGCGTTCCCACCCTCCAAGGCCCCAGGGACTAATGGGATACCCATGGAAGTCTACCAAACCTATTCTGAACTCCTCTTACCCAAATTGCTGGCATTGTATGAGGCTTCCTGTTGTGAACAGATACTACTTTAATCGATGTCTAGGGCCTGCATCACCTTACTGCTAAAACCAGACAAAGTGGCTACCAAACCCTCCTCATATAGGCCTATCTCGCTCCTTCAGACAGACATAAAAACACTAGCCAAGGTCTTGGCCAGAAGACTAAACAAACATGGTCATATCAGACATAATCCACCCCGATCAATCGGGCTTTATGCCCAATAAATCCACGGCAATCAACCTTAGGAGGTTGTTCGTGAATATGCAATCTCTGGCGGACAATGCGAGCACTAGAGCTTTGCTGTCGTTAGACACGAACAAGGCATTTGACAATGTGGAATGAAGTTATTTGTGGGCCATAATGGCGAAATTTGGCTTTGGAACTACTATACGTGAGTATAAGCCGAGTTTTGCAGCACATTTTTTGTGCTGAAAAATGCCCCCCTCGGCTTATACTCGAGTCAGTGTCTGTGGGTGATCAGTAGATTCACATTAAACAGAGTCATGCTGCTTCTAAGAGCCATTCTGTGCTTTGTAAGTGTGATTAAACACATTGGAATGTAGAGAATGCTGAGAGAGGTGTCAGATTCTCAGCTTGATGTTGGGAGGTGGGGGAGGTGGGCAGAACAAGCTGATGTTAGCTGTTCAGTCCTGCCCACCTCCTGATCTCCATGAAGAGCTGCAGCTCTCTCTCTGCATTCTTTGCATTCCAATGTGTTTAATCACAGTCACACAGCACAGAATGGCTCTTAGAAGCAGCACAGCTCTGTTTAATGTGAATCTACCTTACTCATACCTTATGTGTTCTAGCTACAGTCTGTGTCCTGGATAAAATCCCTGTGTCCTGGCTACAATACCTGTGTTCTGGCTACAGTCTCTATGTCCTGGACAAAATCCATGTGTCCTGGCTACAATACCTGTGTTCTGGCTACAGTCTCTGTGTCCTGGATAAAATCCCGTGTCCTGGCTACAATACCTGTGTTCTGGCTACAGTCTCTGATTCCTGGCTACAATCCCTGAGTTCTGGCTCCCTGTCCCTGTGTTCTGGCTACAATTCCTGTGTTCTGGCTCCCTGTCCCTGTGTTCTGGCTACAATTCCTGTGTTCTGGCTGCTGCATTTCCCACCCTAGGCTTATACTTGAGTCAATAAGTTTCCCCAGTTTTATGTGGTAAAATTAGGTGCCTCGGCTTATATTCGGGTCGGCTTATACTCGAGTATATACGGTAAATTTATATCATGGGTCCGACTTCTGTATTATAGACCACAAGCCACTATCAGGGAAGGTAGTAGGATTTCTGCGCCCTTTGAGTTAGGACGGGGCACCCGGCAGGGATGCCCCCTATCACTCTCCTCTTTGCCATGGCAATAGAGCCACTGGCGGCACAGATTAGGGCTCATGCTGGTATAACGGGCATTAAATTTGGCAATCGGCATGAGAACCTCTTTCTCTATACAGATGACATGCTTCTACGCCTAGGAGACACAGATGCTGCTCTACGAAACACCATGACTGTAATTTCAGAGTTTGGTGGATTCTCAGGGCTGACAATTAACTGCTCCAAATCTGCCCTGCTGCCACTGGACCGGTTGGACCCCCCCTTGCTGTCATGCCCTGTGCCTGTGATGTCCACCTTCAAATATCTAGGAATTATTATTTTGCCCCAGCTTACTGATTTCTGTCAACTAAACATTCTTCCTCTACTGACAAGATTTAGGGATAAAGTTAGATTAGGGAACAAACTGTGGCTTTCAGTGGCAGGAAGAGCCAATTTAATCAAAATGATCTTTATGCCCCAACTGCTCTATTTTCTCCATAATTCCCCAGTAGTTATCCCCCTTAAAGCCGAGTTCCACCCAAAAGTGGAACTTTCCGCTGGTTTGATTTCTCCCCCCCAAAAGGTGCCAAATTAGACAGGTGTCCTCTTCCACACAGCCGGGAGCTTGGGCAGGCAGCCGCGGCCGCTGACGTCAGCAGCCCGGCTCCCTCCTCCCTCTGCTACTGACGGCCTGGCCAATAGCAGAGTGCAGTGGAGCCTCGCGCATGTGTAGTAAGATGCCCGGCATGAAGCTGTAATGCTACACGTCCAGGTTCCCTTACCCGCAATGGATGCGGCTGCACCCGACCCCCAATCCGAAGATCGGCGGCGGTGCCGACATCACTGGACTCCAGGACAGGCAAGTGTCCTATTATTAAAAGTAAGCAGCTACTGTATGTATGCATGTAAAACGGACGTCCGCTTTAAAGTCTTTCAAATAGTGAACTCCATATTTAGATCTTTACTATGGAAAGGTGGGAGCGTCAGAATCCAATTGAAGCAGCTTCAGAAGCCGAAGGATGGAGGAGGGCTCGCCCTCTCGAATCCTTGGATATGCTATATTGCCTCTCAGCTTCATCATTTGATTGGAGGCTTGAGGGAGCACAATGCCTCGAGAGATGTGACTCTTGATTCCACACTGCCAATCCTACTGTACAGCACTGGGGCCTCCTCCCTGGCAGAGGGTTTGGAGGCTCAATTGTTTTGTAATCCGAACAAACAATGCCCAACCTATAGGCTTAAAAAAACCTTAAAAAAAAAAAAACACCTTCAAAAAGGTGACTGGGTACAGGAAATTTAGCCCTATTTGGGGGAACCACTCTTATCCAGAGCTGGCTAAATTACAGTATGCATCCCTCTGGCGGGCTTATGAAATAACACATCTTAAACATATCCTAGTTAATGGGAGGCTCCTCACATTCTCTCAGCTATGGGAGTAATATGGCAGAGTCCGGACTCTGTGTGGAAGATGTGGAGGAGGTGTGGGAGACCGTGCATTTTATTGTGGAGATGCCCAAAGCTGCACCGATATTGGGGCATGGTTGTCTCCACGGTGAATGCTGATATACAGGCGTCTATATCTTTGGACCATAAACAGTGCATTTTGAGCATATTGGATGCAGTAATCACCGATAAATACGCAAGAGGGCTCCATTTCAAGCCTGCAAGCTCCTTTTGCAGCATAGTACTTCTCCCACTCCTCCTTTGCCTCAAATGTGGATAGAGCAAATGGGGGGGGGGGGGGGGGGATAGCCACGTCGAAACCCGTAGAGGTGTTATTTTACGTGCCAGAGGGTGTGGAGGAGGTGTAGAAGGTGTGTCTCAGGCCTGAGACGGTATAATGAGGGTATCGA
>BLSH010352329.1:723778-745909 GCA_018402905.1 Glandirana rugosa | reverse complement strand
TGCTCCAGGACCTTCAAAAGTGCAAGAGGTAGTCAGGAAATTTTAGGTGTAATTTATGCTCCTAGAACGCCTGATGGTGCTCCCTGCATGTTGGGCCTCTGTATGTGACCAGGCTGTGTAAAAGTGTCACACGTGGTATCGCCATACTCGGGAGGAGTAGTAGAATGTATTTTGGGGTGTAATTTGTGGTATGAATATGCTGGATGTGAGAAATAACCTGTTAACATATGACAATTTTGGGGAAAAAAAATAAATAAATAAAAAATTCATTTTGCAAAGAATTGTGGGAAAAAATTACAACTTTAAAAAATTCACCATGCCTCTTACTAAATACCTTGGAATGTCTACTTTCCAAAAAGGGGTCATTTGGGGGGTATTTGTACTTTGCTGGTTTGTTAGGGTCTCGGGACATGAGATAGGCCGTCAGTAAATCAAGTGTGATCAATTTTCAGTGATTGGCACCATAGCTTGTAGACTCTATAACTTTCACAAAGACCAAATAATATCCACTAATTAGTTTTTTTTTTACCAAAGATAGGTAGCAATATAAATTTTGGCCAAAATTTATGAAGAAAAATTACTAATTTGCAAAATTTTATAACAGAAACGAAGAAAAATTCATTTTTTTACAAAATTTTCGGTCTTTTTTTAATTATAGCGAAAAAAATGAAAAACCTAGAGATGATTAAATACCACCAAAAGAAAGCTCTATTTGTGTGAAAAAAAGGACGCAAATTTCATATGGGTACAATGTTGCATGACTGAGTAATTGTCATTCAAAGTGTGAGAGCGCTGAAAGCTGAAAATTGGTCTGGTTGTTAAGGGGGTTTAAGTGCCCAGTTGTCAAGTGGTTAATCCATTCTGCTAAGGCGGAGCTGCACATGCTACTGGTCTTAGCTCTTTTGAAGCACTGAATGCTGTTGAAAAATAGTCTGCATCCAACACTTTTGGGAGTTTTGGAAGCCTCTGTGTCCTGTAGTTCAATTTGGTGACCCCCAGTGGAATAGTGTGAAGGGGCCCCCTGCCAATTGATCTGTTAGTTCTGCAATTATGTATGTGTAGTGGTGCGGTGCATTACAAAACAAAAAAAAAAAGGGGGGGGGGTCTGTGTCTGGTTATGGGATGCATTATGATATGGTGGCAGCCTGTTCCCAATGTACAACATACTGCACATTAACATGCATGTGGAAATTTTATAGATGGGCAACTCCTATCCTCATATTGATTAGTGGTTCCACATGCATGTTAGCGTGCAGTATGTTGTTCATTGGGAACAGGCTGCCAGCGTACCATAATGCACCCAAAACCGGACACAGACCTTTTTTTGTAATGCACCGCACCACTACACATAGATAATTACAGAGATAATGAATATTCATCAAATAAAGAACTTTACCTGTAGTTCTGAGTCTGTACTCTTCAACTCTAATCCAGAGGTTGCTGATGAATACCTTTTGCCTATAAATGACAGTAATAAAAGAGCATGTAAAGGCAAAATATATTTATTTATCTTTTTAATTGTGGATGGAGTAGTAATGGGTTAGAACTGCTGTCCGGTTCTGTATATCACCTTAACAAATACTTCCGTCTCTGAAATATAATGTTAGTTTGTTTTTAATGGAATGCCAGCTAACTCTCCATTGGAATTGGTGTGCTGGGTATTTGTATATTTAGGTTACTGCTGCAGTCTGTGTCCCCATTGGGGAGATCCACCTTCTCTATTTGTACTGGTAGTGATCACTATCACTGAAACAGAAAGTGATGGGAAATCCAATGTTTTAGAGATGTCAGGAGAATTAAATTTGGTGACAAATGTCTAAGACCGCCATCACACCTATCTGTATCGGTACATTGCGTAATGCAACTTATGTCAAGTGTTAATGTGTGTTGCAATAAGGCAGCACATTCCTCTGAGCTGCCAATGCATCAGAATGGATGAAAAAGCATACTTTCACAATGCACAGTAGAGATTTTACATGTTTGGAAAACTGTGTACAAAAAGGAATATATATATATATGTACTATTCTTCAAGGAAGCCTTCCTTATCCCTCATCCCCTTCCCCCAATGAACCACTATGTGGCTACATCTTCATGCATCATTTGCAACTGTCAGACCTTATAAGAACATCTTTAGTCTGCTGAGAAGTTCTAAGCAAGCATGGGCAAGGGATTTTCCCTTGATTGTATAGGGAGGGGTGTAGCCCTCTGGGTTACTACATGGAGTGGTCTGAAGGAAGAGAAATATATTTCAGCCTGGGTTCACACTCTTGCGATGCAGGAACCAGCGCAATTCCAGTGTAGGTTCCCGCAACACATCTCCCCCTCAGGCAGTTCACACCGCCCTATGCGAACCGCTGCAAGTGTCAATACAACGTTAATGACACCCCCAGATCGGTTCACAGATCGCAGTGCGAACTGTGGATTCGGACAGGAATCAGATTGCATGGGTGTGAACACCTATGCGATCCGATTCTAGTGCGGGGGAAAAAAAGTCCCTGCACCTTTTTGTGTGAATCCAATGCAATTTCAGTCGTAAAAACTGTATGGCTGAACTCGCATTGCACAGACTTCGCATGTGATCGGCACAGCAATGCGTTGCGAATCACATGCAATGTCCATGTTCGCTTATGTGGGAACCCAGTAGAAACTCTGTAGAAATGTTTTATACATGGGCCAAGTTGGATTCTATAGTTGGGAATATCATAAACCCAATGAATTCAGGTCAGAAATGGTGTTTCAGAAGACAGTACCTGAGAATGCTTTGTCAACAAGGTCACAGAAAAACAAAGGTTCCATTATTTTATTTCTCCAGTCGGGAGTCTTCCGCAACAGCAGTTCTATTTCTTGTTGTCCTGCCTCCAAATCCTCATCCAACTTCAGAATCTTAGGAAATAGCACTTCTTTCTGGCACAGCTTGGACATCTGTGAAAACAAATAGCAAATAACTGATTATTAGTGGAAAGTGCTAATGGATTTGGTGCTAAAGAATGGAAATGGTGCCCAACCTGTGGCCCTTTGGTACTTATGGTGTGGCCCTCCACCTTCACCAGTAAATAACGGAAGCCTTGATTTCTGAAGGGGCTATAATAGCAGTCTAATATGACATATTCCCAGTCTCTAAGGCTGGGTTCACACCATCGCGAATTGGATGCAGATTTCCACATCCAATTCACAATGGCTGGAAATTTTGACCGGCTCTATGGAGCCGGTTCACAGATCTCTGCAGTGGCTCTGGTGCATTTTGCACAAAAACACTGTGCAACTTTTGGACTGTTTCAGGTCCGAATTCAGCCCAAAATTCGCTGATACGGTAAATGGGGACGCACCGCACCCCTGCTGTGAGCCGCTATGTGTTCTAGTGTGAACCCAGCCTAATAGTCTCCTGCAGCTTTTTTCCAGCCTTCAACTACACCTGTAGCATGTTACCAGTCTTTTACCATTTCAAGCAATGTATCACCAGTCTCTAAAAACCTTCTGTAGCACTACATATACTGAATAATATGTGCAGCCCCTGGGGACATCAGGAGCTGCAGCTGAGGTCCCATTTATCTACTAAGATCATAAGCGTGCAGATTGCCCCTACTGCCTGGGCTTCCCCCCATGTTGCCCCCCACCCACGCAGTGCTGCTGGTTTCCCTCTTCTCCTCTCCCCTTAGCTGCTGCGGGCTATAGGGCTAATCAATATGTAATTTACCAGCCCCTTCATTTTCTAAATGAACACACTCACTCGCTGTGTACATTCATAACTGAAGCATAGTAAACTGTGTTTGCTTCAGTTTGTGAATAAACAGGAAGCCGCTCAGCACAGAGCACTTCTCATTAATTTACTGTCCTGTGCACCTGAGGCTGCAGAGAAAGTCATGTGTGATTGAGCTTTGGGGTGCACACCCTAATGCAATAGGCTGCGCACACCTATGACTAAGATCACAACCACTTCTCTATGGGATCGAAGAATTTTAGAACAAACATCCATCATTTTGAAGATCTGAGATTGCGAGACGATAAAACACTGAAGAAAAGTTATGATTTGATAGTAATACATTTTGGTTGATGGACAATTTAAAAGAAACAACATGCAAATCAACCAGCAGTGTAACAATTAAAATGTATTTTACATTTTTTTCCATTTTTGTCCCAATGAGGTCCTCTACAAACAACAGGAAGAGAAAATACATCTCTCCAAGGGGAAATCTCTCCCTTTCGGAGATTTCGCCTTTCTTCCTGTTCTGGTTACGACTCAAATTTTTGGATTTTCCCATCACCTTCAATGAGTCATAGAAGTGTGAAAAGTCTAAAGTCTTGTCTTGTAGGAGATATTTGCTAAAAAGTGAAGCAAGGAGACTGACAGAGCTGGTATCCCGCACAATGATAAAAGGTTAGTAATGGCAGCTTCCATATTTCTAGCCTAACAGGTTCCATTTACTTACTTGCTGCTTGATCATTAACAGCATCTCTTGGTTCTCACTTTGCTTCATGTTTAAAGCATCCAGAGTCTTTTTCAGCTCCCTAAATAATCAGATAAACTGTTATTTAAAGAAAAAAAGATAAAAGTAAAAACAGAAAAAGGCAAAAATAAATAGAGACCGCACAACTTCCCCATCAGTAGGAAAGACAGGTGTACTTATGATAGCCACTTCTGCTGTGTCCCTGCTCTGACACCAGGACTGTAGGCTGATATCTGCATTGCTTAGTTTTCCTAAAAGGTGAAATGCGCAGGTGCATCTCAAAAAAATATAATATAATATCAAAAAGTTAATTTATTTCAGTAATTCAATTCAAAAAGTGAAACTCATATATTATATAGATTTATTACACACAGAGTGATAATAATCAAAATTAAGTGAAATAAATGCTTGAAATGTATCACCCTGTCTGTAATGAATCTATAAAATATATAAAAAATAAAAAAATCAGCGCTAAAAGAACTTATTCAAGTAAATCAAACCAATCTGATACGTTAGAAAAATACATAAATAAATGAACATATAAATCAATTCATAAATCAATATATGAAACTAAAATAATAAATTGCAAAAAAGTCATGTGTCATATTTTTTCATTGGATTATCACTATATATATTATTGCAATATTATTGGAGTATTAATCACCTCTGTTGGAAACATACTGGAAACTGCCTATTTGCACAAATTTCCTGCACTTCTGCCACTGTTGTCACTTTGTTGGACTTTTTTTGTGGTCTTATCTAAGATCATATTCATGGACATTTTGCAAATTATTATTTTAGTTTTATATATTGATTTATGAATTGATTTATATGTTCATTTATTATGCATTTTTCTAACGTATCAGATTGGTTTGATTCACTTGAATAAGTTCTTTTAGCGCTGCACTTTTTATTTTTCATGTTTATATACACTATATGTCTAGTGGAGTAGTAGTGGCTCAATTAGTCTTTTCGTGCAATTTCCTTCTATTCCATAAAATATATGAGTTTCACTTTTTGAATTGAATTACTGAAATAAATTAACTTTTTGATGATATTCTATTTTTTTTTAGATGTTTCACTTTTTTAATTTAATTACTGAAATAAATTAACTTTTTGATGATATCCTATTTTTTTTAGATGCACCTGTGTATAAGCTCTCTGATTTATCTGATACATCACTAAACAGAACACATCCTGTCTAGTGGTATGTAACTGAATGTATTCTTAAAGATCTTTCAACTAAGGCTGCTTTCACACTGAGGTGTTTTACAGACACTATTTAGCTTGTGGGGGGTTAAAAGTGCGGCGCTCCCGCCCGCATAGCGGAGCCCTATCGCTGGTAAAACTCCGCTAAAACTAGCGGGGTTTTACCGCGGGTACCGCTCCAGTGTGAAAGTAGCCTTAAGCATTTCAATAAATCAGAGCCAAGAGCAGTAGTATGTAAAGTGCAGTAACCCAATCCATCCAATCAGCTTTTAGATTACTGAAGGTATATTGGATTGGATGGAGTTACTGCACCGTACACACTGTGATTTGGCATTAAATAAAACCCAAAGTGCACTGAATGTCAGAGCCTGGTTTCTGCATAACCAACCTAAACCATGGCCTAGCATGGCAAGGCTGCTAGTGGCAGAATGCATGTTGCTGTTAAGGCCCGTACACACGGTACAATTATCACACGTCAGCCTGTCGTACAATAATCCGACCATTAGTACGCTCCATTCGACAGCCGATTTTCAATTATTGTCCAACAGAAGTTGTATGAACAAACTAGAAAACTTTTGTCTGCCGACAAGGCGTCAGCCGATTTTCGGCTCGCGTGTGCAGAAGTTGGACAAACAAAAGTTGTAAGTACAAACACACATGCTAGGAATCCAGGAAGTGTTGGGTCGTGTAAACCTGCGTCCGTAATTCACAATTCACATTCACCTGAACTTCCTCTTTATACTCTCGTAACACGTCACTACGTTTGGCTTTGTCGAACGATAACTTGACTACCGTCAGTATGCTAGACAAAATCACGGACAGCCAATTTTGGGAAAAGTTGGATGTGCGGTTGTACAACAATCGCATCGTGTGTACGAGGCTTTAGTAACAAGATCACAGTGTATAATTAAAGGGGACAGACATCTACCTGGCTTATCAGGGCCATAAGGCTTAAGTCCTTTAAATTTTTTGCTTGTTGGTGGAATAGTGTACTACGTACTTACAGTTCACCCACTCTGGGTTTGTGCCCCTAGAACAGAAATGCTAGCTGAGAAGGGTGAAAGCTTACTGTACTCTTCTAGTTGTTGGATTTTTGTATAATGGGGCAAAGTGGGCAAACTCACACTTTCAGCCTCTCTGCCTCCAGTATTGGCACGCCATTAATGAATATGATGTCTGATCTTAGTACAGGCGCTCCCCGGGTTACAAAGAACATAGGGACTGTAGGTTTGTTCTTAAGTTGAATTTGTTTGTAAGTGGGAACAGGTAAATTTTTTAAGTGTAGCTTCAGCCAAAAAAATAATTGTTAAGTTTTTTGGATAGCATAGGAAAGGGTTAATACCCCTGTAACATTTGTTTTGCTGTCTGTGCTTCTGTTTAGAAGATTTCACCTCACTTTCTGTCCCAATGACAATTGGATTTTAAACATTTTGGGTTGTTGTGGAAACAAGGATTGGTGATAAAGCGTCAGTGGAGACACCTTTTTCCCATAATAACTCTTACATTAATGAACTTACCTTCCTAGGGGCAAATTAACTCTCATTCCTGTTCTCTCTCCGTAAGTAGGAGTGGTTTGTAAGTTGGATGTTTGTGACCCGGGGACCGCATGTAGTGGGATTTTAATGTGTTTGTAAACCCACGATTTTTTTTTCTTAAAAATAATAAACATGTCTATACTTACCTGCTCTGTGCAATGGTTTTGCACAGAGCAGCCCAGATCCTCTTCTTCTGGGATGCGCCGGCAGAGCTCCAAGCCCCTCCTCTTCATTGGGTGCCCCCATGGAAAGCGGCACCTGTGTGAGCGAGCTCCCAAGTTGTATTGACACCGACAGCAGGACTCCCCGCTCCCATGTCACAGCTTGTGATTGACAGCCATGGGAGTCAATGGCTCCTGCTGCTATCAATCTGTCCAATGAGGAGAGCAACGGCAGATGGAGCTGCTGCGCTCGTGCACATCGCTGGATCGGGCTCAGGTAAGAAAAAGGGGGGTCTAGGGGGGAGCTGCGGCACAGAATGCATTAAGGTGAAAAACCTTGGGACTTTACATCCACTTTATCATAAGACAGTTAGTCAGGGAGTAGGGAGGGAGTACTAGTGATTCGTTCACAATGTGATTTCAGATGCAACTTGAGTCGCACAGAATCGCATGACAATGGAAATCACATTGTCTTCAATGGTGCCCGTTCACACCAATGCAACTCAGCAAAGCACTGTTTTGCAAAAGACTCCTGCACTGCTTTGATGTGTATCCATCTCAATTTTGGCCCAATTGAATATACAAACCACATCAAAATTGCACTACATTATTGCACTGAAAGTCAGATCAAAATTGGATTGCAGCAGTGTGAACCTGGTCTAAATGGTAATAAAAACACAACACAAACACAATGTTATCCTTGAGAAAGTTTTGGACACACTCACCTATTGGCCATCCCATGGGATTCCAGTGTCAGCCTGTCCTGTAGAGCATACTGAACTTCAGAGTCGCAGAGCTGCAACTTAGCGATGCAGTTATAAACCTCGATTCGGATACCTGGCTCCTCCAGCTTCATGGCCCACAGGAGGAGGTCTTTCATCTGAGATGTAATATGTCCTATTTGTCCTAGAGCTAAAATATTAATAAAAGATCAACACAATGGACCAATGCAATCAAGCAATCTTTTTACTAACATTGAACAAAATAAATAGCACATAGACATATGTCCACCAAGTATAACGAGAAATCACAAACAATCTTGCCATTTTGAAATCTGAACTGCACAGAGATTTACAAACACAAATAAGGTAGTTATCTACTCAATAATAAATCAAGCAGATTCCTTTCACACTGAGGCGCTATTTAGCTAAAATAGCGCCTGTAAAGCGCCTCAAAAATCCCTCCCCACCCATCCCAATGTGAAAGCCCTGAGTGCTTGCACACTGGGGCGGTGCACTTGCAGGACGTTACCTATCCCAGCGATATCTTTGCTGTGTGGCCTGCTGGGCCATGCTTTCACTATAAAAACCCTCATTAATTCCATCTCTATTCATTTCAGGTCATTGGGACTAAAGCCCCGTACACACGGTTCGACGATCGCATACAACAGGACGTACTCACGACCGTTGTATGCAAAATCGATCGCTCGTATGCGCGATTTGAACAGTCAAACATACGACGGTCGTACAAGGGAGTTGCATGAGCAGACTAGAAAACGTGGTCGTACCAACAAGCTCTCATACGACCGTTGTATCGTGTGTACAGAGCAGTTGGTACAACAAGTTGTATTGTGCAAAACACGCATGCTCCGAAGTCAGGAATGGCTGGATGCTAATTACAATCTCCTGAACGTTCTTTCCCCGGACGTACGATTGTGTAGTGCAGTCAGTATGCTGCATACAACAGCCAACATACGCTTCAACACGGTCGTACGTGCGATCGTCGTCCCGTGTGTACGAGACTTAATAGTGGATTGCCTTTCTATAGAAATGAACCTGCAGGTATGGCCTGGCTATTCCGGGTTAGTCAAAGAATAACTTTTCTACAAGTACGATTATCCATGGAAGCAAGGGACTGCTATTACTAACCTCTTTCTAAAAATGTATGTTCTGGCTTGTATACTTTCTGAGTCACTGTGGGGGAGATTTACTAAAACTGGTGCACTCAATATATGGTGTAGTTGTGCATGTTAGCCAATCAGCTTCTAACTTCAGCTTGTTTAATTAATCACTTGCCTACTGGGCATTTAAACCCCCTTCCTGCCCAGGCCAATTTTCATCTTTCAGCGCTGTCACACTTTGAATGACAATTGCGCGGTCATGCAACACTGTATCATTTTTTTTTCCACACAAATAGAGCTTTCTTTTAGTGGTATTTAATCACAACCAGGGTTTTTATTTTTTGCTAAACAAACAAAAAAAGACCGAACATTTTGAAAAAAAACAGTTTTTATTTAGTTTTTTTTTTGTTTGTTATACAATTTTGCAAAGAGGTAATTTTTCTCCTTCATTGATGTGCACTGATGAGGCTGCACTGATGGACACTGGTAAGGTGGAACTGATTAGGTGACACCGATAGGTGGTATTGATAGGTGGCACTGCAGGGCACTAATAGGTGGCACTGATAGGTAGCACTGATTGGTAGCACTTATGGGCACTGGTATGTAACACTGATAGGCAGCACTGATGATGAGGCACTGATTGGCAGCACTGATCAACACTGATAGGTGGCACTGCTGGGCATTGATAAGTGGCAATGGTGGGCACTAATTGGCAGCACTTGTGCACTGGTAGGTGGCATTGGTGGGCACTGGCAGGTGGTACTGGTGGGCACAAATGAGGCGCCGATTACCAGCTCTGTTTACATCACATGATCAGCTGTCATTGGCTGACAGCTGATCACGTGTTAAGGGGTCGGGATTAACCCCTTACTCCGATCCGTGATTAGCCGAGTCTCCTTGACTTGCTGATCACAGAGCGCGTCACACTCAAGCACGGCAGGATGTACATGGACGCCCTCCCAGCAATTAAGGCCCGCGCTGTAGCCGTCTTTCGGCTATAGTGCAGGTGGGAAGGGGTTAAAGTGATACTAAAGTCTAAAGGTTTTTTGTTCAAAAATAACAAACATGTTATACTTACCTGCTATGTCTAGTGGTTTTTGCACTGAGTAGCCAAGATCCTACTCTTCTCGGGTCCCTTGATGGCATTCCTCCTCCCTGCTCCCACAGCAAGCAGCTTGCTATGGGGGCACACAAGCCTCGGCTCTGTGTGTCCATTCAGAAACTGAGCTGCGGCTCGGCCCCACCTCCTCTCTGTCCTCATTGGCTCACTGACTTTGACAGCAGCGGGAGCCCACTGTGTGTCTCAGCCAATCAGCGAGGAGAGTCCCAAGATCAAGATGGGGCTCAGGTATGTATTTGGGGGGCTGCTGCACACAGAAGGTTTTTTTTAACTTAATGCAAAGAATGCATTAAGTTAAAAAACCTTCTGCCTTTAGAATCACTTTAAGCTTTGACAATAAAACCTGCAAGTTGATTGGTTTCTATGCAAAGCTGCACCAGATTGTGCTCTCTCCAATCTTAATAAATGACCCCCTGTGCTAGAACCAGTATGCATAGCAGATACATCAGAGACCCTCATCTGCATACTTGTTCTGGGTTGGAGGCATAACATTTTAAAGCCAGAACACCACCGTGACAGCCAGGCAACTCACATTTGCAGAATGAGCAGTTAGCAATGGCCATTTAGACTGGTAGATTGGCCAGCTACTAACCTCTGATTGCCTGTGCTTGGATTTTCCATACTGGATCATACTGAATTATGTGGTAGAGGTGTTCCATGACCTAAAAGAAGAGTATCAGTTCAGAACACATAACAATTCTGAGTCAGATTAATCATTACAAAGTTGTATATGATTTATTGCTTGATCTGAATAAACATTAATCCGCCAACAAACCAACTAAATAACATTTAAACTTTAATTTCTTAACTTAAAGACTGGGCATTTGTCAACATTTCTATATTTGTAGTTATAATGTCCCTAAAAAAAATACAATACACTTTGTAAATCATAAGGTTTAGTTTTCTGCTTAATAATGATAATTCTGAATGGAGGCAGGCACAGCGAGTAACCCAAACTGCACTGCATGTGGTTAAATGGGTCATGTTTGGCAGACGGTACTGTCTGACGAATGCAACTGGGGGCATTATTTTTGCTGTGGCGTGATGTCTCCAAATATTTTTAGTGCCATTCTTTTCTAAATCTTCTGAAATGAATGGACAAAGCCCACGTGGAAGGACAGTCTCATCATCCAGGTAAATGAGATGGACAATTAATGGATCTACTGGCAGGACCAACAGGTAATCAACAGAAATTCTGTGACTGGAGAAGGGAAGATTGTGACATTCACCCACTGCTCCTCCAATCACCCAGTGCCTTGCACTCTTTAAAAGGAATGCATGGCTTTTTCTGAATGGAGAAGGTGCAGAGCAAGCAACCCAAACTGCATTGCACATGGTTAAATGAGATGGTACTGCCTGGCTGAGGGCAGGGGGGAGTCTTTTTTACTGTGGTATGATGTCTTCAAAGCATTGTGGTCGCAGCATGTGTATACCTCCGTCCACTGCTGCTTTTGCAGCTTAAGGGGGAGCAGTTGGGGGGGAGGTGGTAAATACGCAGTTCAGCTGGGGTTTTTTTTTACCGATACCCAAAGGCAAGTGAAAGCTAAGCCTTACCATCTCATCTTTAATATGTAGTACACCTGCAGTCCGACAGGCCTGTCTGCGAACTGCAGCAAAGTCATCAGTAAAACACTGCAGGAATATTGGAAACAGCTGGGCTGTCATAATCTGTAGCCAGCCAATGAGCGACAAAGCTTCCACCTTTGATTTCCAACTGTCACCTTCTAGGTGTTTCCTGTAAATAATAAGGCCAAACTTCAGTTATATATTCACGTTCATGTATACTATGCAAGAAGTTTAGCAGATTTCATTGTATCATCTAACACAGTGTTTCTCAGCCTTTTCCAAGTCAAGGAACGCTTTAAAATTATGCACAATCTCGAGGCACCCCATTCTAGAATGTAAAAAAAAATAAACTTATAATTTTATGTAGTGCATGCTCCGCACAGGTAGGACAACCAACATTAGTGGTGATTTATGTTGAGTGTCTGACTGGTATTCTAGAAATGTCTTCCTCATTTTCTCTCACCCTCACAACTAATATGACCCCAATGCTGACAGAAAAGGGTAGGGGAGGGGGGTGCTGGGGGCCAAACAAAGATGCTATGCCGGTGCATGATGTCCTACTTATCAACCAATGACGTGCTAGCCTGCACAGCACCCAAGGTTGTAATGCTGCACACTGAGACCTGTGGCTTTGAGTAACAAAAAAGGAGGCTTGATCCACAATTTTGTACACAATTTTTCGGCATTTTGCAAAGGCACCACTGAAGCACCCAGAAGGCACCCTGGTTGAAAAAGGCTGCTCTAGGCATTACTATTTGGCTCTTAGCAAAGCTGCTCAGATCTTTATACTTGTCCACTTTTTCTGCTTTTCAGTAACAAAAAAGTAGACTTGATCCACCCACTAGCTTGTACACAATTTTTGGGGCATTTTGCCAAGGCACCCCTGAAGAACCCAGAAGACACCATTTTTCTCTTCTGTAGGTATTGAGATAGACCATACTGGTGCAACTGCTGCACCAGTGTTAGGGCCTTCCTTCTACAATCACATGTGGCCCAGTGTTGTAATAAGTACACCAATAACATGGATCTCACCAAAGATACAGCACTAATAACAGAGTCAGTGTTGACTTTTCTCTCAAACTCTCTGCAGATTTCTGGAAAAGACAATAAGCACTGAAAACTATTAGGGACAATACCCACAGAGTACTGTTGTAATGGTTGCTCAGATTCCAAAATGAGCCAGTTAATCATGTTAATGTCATGTCATGTCGAATAACTTTTATTAGCACCATTACACTGGGCACAGCATATCCTCTTGAGATGAAAATACTCTTTCTATCACCCATGCAGACATGGTTATACCCATTGCCATTCCCACCTTAATTGGTCATGCACCTCCTTTCCTTGACCAAGACTGCCCAATGCTTTGGCAGCTGCCCAACGCACAGCAGGACTCCAGTCATTCCACATCAGATGGCTCAATTTATTCTTCAGGTCCTAGAGACACAAAACACATAATCAGGCAATCCAAACAAAGCTCAGTGAATTCTGTAATGAAGGAAATTGCCTAAACCTAATCATCAGTATATATAGAGGATCCTTAAAGGATACGTTCAAACCGAGAGTACAGCATTTGTAGGTGGCACCCATGTGATGTATACTGCTCAGTGGTGTTTGTTCAACCTACATGGGATGATACGATGAAACAACCAGAGTGATGTAGGCAGGGTAAAGAGAAGGTTTTTTTAAATGTAAAGTAGTATGTAATACCCTGAATTATAGAAAAAAGTGGGCCTCTTTTACAAAAGTATCTGAAATAACTTGTGTTGCCTTAGTTTGCTTTTCCCATTCTTCTTTTGGACTGATAACATTCTTTGTCCAGAACAAAAGCAAGCTCCACACATTCCAGATCATACATCCCATAGCTGTAGAGTCAGCACTCCCATTGCTTTGTTTTGTGGTGATCCAGTCTGTCTGGAGCGAAATTTGGCCTAGAATTTCATTTCTCCTCCTTTATAAATGCTCAAAATTGCTCAAGTCAAGCCACAGGATCTGCCATGGATGGTGGTTAATGAAAGGGAAGACATTATGCTGAAATATAATCATTTTGTATACTGTGTAAATCAAAGAATCTACTGCACTCCTAGGGTCCAGCTGTACATGTTGCTAGCAAACCTAAAATTACATACCAGACCGGTTAAAAACTCAAGGATCCAAAACCTACAAACACATTAGCAACCAACAAAGCAGCCTTGGGTATCTTCTTACCTATCATTTAGTGCCACCTTAATGTGTTTCAAGGTAAGCTATACTTTTAACTAACGTAAGCCAAATAGATGAGACATACCTTCCCATGCACCTTGTACCTATTTCAGATCAGCAGGCAATCCAATACAGGTGTTTAGGCTTGTATCAGCCAATTGGGTTTTTTATTTGTATGTTATCCAGAAAATATAAGGGAGGTTTGGAATGATTTTTGTGGGCAACACAGTTAGTTCTTTCATATACTGTTTTATTCCCGAGGCTCATTATATTTTTTTAAATCTCCAAGTGTTGCTGACTCCTGTGTGATAGTTTGTAAAATGCTTCCATGTAGCATATCAGCGGCTGAATAAAATATTAACACATTCTCTTCTCCAGATTTAGCTTTGGTAACTTTTTAATGTTTTCTATTAGGAATGCTTACCAGGCTGATGTCCCCATGAAGACGGGAGAGGGCTCTGCATGCAACAATTCGATCCTTCCAGTTACTTCTGTTAAGTGCTTCTCCCAGCAACGAATAAATCAGGTTCTATAAGATGAGATAGGACACTAAAGAGAACCTGTCATCAAGTAATAAAAAACTCATCAGTAACTAGCACAGTGCTCAAAGCACACTAGGCCATGGTACTATAATTTGCAACCCTACAGCTGAGATTGTCCAAGTACTAATATACAGTATCTCTAGTTCACATACTCGGTGTGACCAAAAGAACTAGGATCTGCAAAAAATGATTGAGTTCAGGTGTTTCCAGTGGCGGGTACAGTAAAGCCTCGTACACATGGGACGAAGATCGTACGTACGATCGTCTCAAATCGTATGTTGGCTGTTGTATCTAGCATACTGACTGCACTACACGATCGTACGACCAAAGAAAGAATGTTCAGGTGCATGTAATTAGCATCCGGCCGCTCCTGACTTCTGAGCATGCGTGTTTTGCACAATACAACTTGTTGTACCAACCTCTCTGTACACACGATACAACGGTCGTATGACCGCTTTGTTGGTACTACCAAGTTTTCTAATTTGCTCATACAACTCCCGTTGTACGACCGTCGTATGTCGGCTGTTCTAATCGCATGTACGAACGATCGATTTCGCATACAACGGTTGTTCGTACGACCTGTTGTATACGATCGTCGTCCCATGTGTACGAGGCTTTAATGCTACTGGAAGGACATTGTAGACAATTGTGCACTTCCACTTTGTGGCAATAGTTTGGGGGCCTTTTGTCTTCTAGCATGACTGTCCCTCTGTGTACAGAGCCACATCCACAAAGACATGCTTTGATGAGTTTGGTGTGAAACGACTTGAGTGGCCTACACAAACCCCCAACCCTACTGAACATATTTTGGATCAACTGGAATGCTAACTGTAAGCCAGGTGTTTTCATCCAACATCAGTATTTGACCTCAGGGAAGACAGTTAACCCCTAGATCTCCCCCTGCAGGTTAGTCCCTTCACTGCCAATGACATTTACACAGTAATCAATATTTAAATTTCTGATCGCTGTATAAATATCATTGGTCCCAAAAAAATGTCTGACATGTCCGCTGCAATATTCAGCGCAATGTAATGGGCGCAGATCGCCGCCATTACTAGTAAAAAAAATGAAAATAGTAAAAACGCCATAAATTAATTCTCATGGTTTGTAAACGTGGCAACTTTTGTGCAAACCAATCAGTAAACGTCTATTGTGGATTTTTTTACCACAAATATGAGGAAGAATATATATCGGCCAAAACTGATGAATAAATTCGTTTTTTTATATATTTTTTTTGGATATGTATTATAGCAAAACGTAAAAATATTGTTGTTTTTTTTCAAAATTGTTTTGTTAATAGCGGTGATCAGAAGTGACGCAGAGGGGATCAAATGCCACCAAAAGAAAGGTTTATTTGTGGGAAAAAGGGAGCCAATTTCGTTTGGGTACAACGTCGCACAACCGCGCAATTGTCCGTTAAATCGACGCAGTGCCGAATCGCAAAAAGTGCTCTGGTCCTAATGTAGGAAATGCTTCCGGTCCTTAAGTGCTTAAAGCATATCTAAACCCAAGAACAAAAATTGATAGTTTTGGAACATACTGGTCCTTAGATGTAATAGCTGCATTCATTTTCTTTTTCATGCTGTTTTCCTATATTTTTAGCCTGGTAAGACTGCCATTAACACACTTCCTGAAGGATGTCTGCTAGGACTACATAACACCTCCCTCCATAATGGGGGGGGGGGGGTTGTAGTTCACAGAGACAGCAGGGAACAATGCTAATTGATAACAGTACAGGAAGTGATTAGCTTACAAGATTCCTGGCTGGATGAACAACTATTTTTTCATTGTCTGGACGTGTCAAACATATATAATAAAACACTTTCAATGGTATATCTAACAGACCAAAAGGGAGTATGTAAGGGGCATTTATTGTAAAGCTAATGCCTCACTGAAGCCCAAACTTTTTTCTAAAAGTTAGAGCTCTTGTCAGGTTATTATTGCTTTCTGTGTGCCTGTATGAGAATTTTACCTTTACTTTCTGGCAGGACAGAAAGTGATGAAAAATCTCTCTAAGGCCTCATACACATGGGCATTTGCAAAACAATAAGCAAAACGCCGGGCCTGATGTCAGGGAAAAAATTGCAGTTTTTCTCAGCGTTTTGCATTGACGTCAATGCACATTTTTTCACGCTAGCTTTCAGCGGCGTTTTCTGCCTCTATTCAAAATCAATGGTTCCCTATGGGAGCCCATTGATTTGAATAGAAGCCGCACCAGAAGTCGGATCACGGTGATCCGACTTGCAGCGCGACTTGTGTGCTAGGTGTCTAAAAGATTTGCGTGGGGTCCCCCCCCCCCAAGAGCATACCAGGCTCTTTGATCTGGCATGGATTTTAAGGAGGAGCCCCCACGACGAAAAAAGTGGCGTAGGGTCCCCCCAAAATCCATACCAGACCCTTCTCCGAGCATGCAGCCTGGGACGGGGCTGTGATGTGATGCCCCCCCAGGATGTGACATCATGAGGGTGGGGCTCATGATGACGTCATCGTGTGGCCCCGCCCCATGCCAATATAAGGCAACTGCGCAGCACGGACCCGGCATTCGAGTGGAAGAGAGCGACGAGTCAACATCTCCAGAAGAAGGAGAAGAAGAAGAAGCAGCGGCGGGAGAAGCTAGCCGGGGAGACAGCAGCAAAAGAGCAGAAGACCCCTCAGAAGACAGAAGACCCCGCAAAAGAGACGAAGAAAGAAGAGAGGGGAGAAGATGCCGGAGCGGATTTAATAAAATATTTTAAAAAGTTGTGTAGTGGTTTTTTTTTGTACACTTTTTTCCCCCCAGGTAAATGGGTAGGGGTATGATGTATCTTATTAAAGGGGGCTTCCAGATTCCGATGAGCCCCCGCCCGCAGACCCCGACAATCAACGGCCAGGGTTGTCGGGAAGAGGCGCTTGAGCCCCATCTGCCCCAAAGCACCCATAGTCCCCATGTTGAGGGCATGCGGCCTGGTATGGTCCAGGAGGGGGGGCCGCTTGCTCGTCCCCACCCCCTTTCCTGGGCTGCCAGGCTGCGTGCTCGTATAAGGGTCTGGATTTTGGGGGGGACCTTACGCCGTTTTTTTCGGCGTGGGGGCTCCTCTTAAAATCCATCCCCTTTAAGACACCTAGCACACCATGATCCGACTTCTGGTGCGGCTTCTATTCAAATCAATGGGCTCCCATAGGGAACCATTGATTTTGAATAGAACGCCTGACGAGGCTTAACGATGTGTATACAACGTTAAGCAACGTTATTGAGCATTTTGCCGACTCGGCGTCAAAAACGCCATGACGCTGCAGCTTCAGAACGCACTGGTCCCGCGTTCTAGCTACAGCTCACTAATGCCGATACCCTCTACTGCTCAAAAACATCAGCGTTTTAGAGGGCCATTGAATAACATGGAGAGCAGCAAAAAACGCCCAAAAACGGGGCATTACAAAACGCCCATGTGTATGAGGCCTAAGGGTTATACGGTAGAGTTGCCACCTCGTCCTTTTAAACCTGAACACATATGAATTACACAGGTTCTGGGGTAATTTATTGCAGATAAGGCACCAAGTGAAGTTTAATTACCACCTTAATTGGGCACAGAACCTGTGTAATTATTATGTGTTCGGTTTTAAAGGGATGAGGTGGCAACTCTATTACACGGACAAAACACACATTTTCAGTAGAATGGGTAAGGATTAGAACTTCTGATAATGCTTTTATGCCTATCTTATGAGATAAGATTTCCACTCACTTCCTGTCCAAATGATGGGTATCAAACAGAACAGGAGGAAAACTTAGACAGTTTTGGGGAGACAGACAGCGTTTAAATGCTGGCAGAACCCTTTTCCACTCTATCCAAAACAAAAAAAAAAAGTTTGTCTTGAGTTGCATTTAAGGCCTCATGCACACAGGATGTTATAAAAATGCCAGTAGCGTTAGCTGTAGAAAGTTGTAGCTGTAGAGTGAGTTTTTCTTCTGTAGCGTTTTTTAGCGTTTTTTTAGCTTATTTGGTTCTTAGCTTTTTTTTTTTAGTAGAACTATACTCCCACAAAAGCTTATGGCTCAAAACCCCTCATAAACGCCGAATAGCCACGTTTTTTTTTTTTTTTAGCTTTTTTCAGAGTTAGAGCATTTTTACAGCTGAAAAGCTCCTCTTCAAACTCACTAGTTCTGGGGTTTTTTTCCAGTCAGAAAACGCCCCTGCCAAAAAACACTGATAACAGCCTATGTGTGCATGGACACATAGGATAACATGATGAGGAGTTTATTGGCTGCAGAAAGAAATGCCTGAAGCTAAAAACAGCAGCTGTAAAAATGTCCATTGTGCATTAGACCTTAAATAAAACTGTTTTTGGACTCTGCCCATTTAAGTTTTTACATGTTTTATCAAGCAGTAAAGGCCCTTTTAAACAAGCCCTCATTCACCTCTGAAGCTATAAACATTGTGGAGAAATTGATCTTCAAATTTCACAACAGAGACACAGAAATCTTAGCTATTTTCTATGGAGAGCAGAATCTTGGCAGCCTGTCAGCAGATGTACACACAGCAAATGTTTCTAAACTTAAAGGCTTGATAAACATGGCTGCATTTAGCCATGCAACGTAAACATGCTGCGTATTTCTGGGGCCCAGTGAAAGCGGCTGTATGCAGGTCCCGAACGCAGGTAGTGTGTGTTCAGGACATTTTGTCTGATTCTTGCCACTGGAACCTGCTATATGCTCATAACTGCCTATATAAAGGAGGCCTTAAAAACTGACTGAAGCCAGACTTTATAATCTTTGTTGTAATCTTTGATGATCTGTGAGAACGAGGTACCTAATAATACATGCAGTTACAGAGGTCAGGGAAGCCTTGTTTTAAAGTTCTTGTGTTGCTTGATAAGAAGATATAAATACTTTAGGGTAGACATGTACGCTGCCAAAAAATGTGTTTCTTTTCGTTGCATTCGTTTTTTTTTTTTTTTTTAGTTTTTCGAGTCATTCGTTCCAATCGAAATTCGTTATTTCGAATAAATTCAGAGATTCAGAAATCTGAAAATGTGAAAATCCGAAAATCCAAAAATGAGAACGAAAATCCAGAAATTCAAAAATCCGAAAATAAGAACGAAAATCTGAAAATTTGAAAATCCAAAATAATAACTAACTATTAAATTATAGGCATTGGAATTTCCTTTCAAATTTGGCTGTTGGTGAACGTAACGAATATGAATTTATCCAAAGTCACAAATTATCCAAAATAACTGCATCTAAGCAAATGGAACATAACTAATTAATAATAATAAATCATAATAATAAAAAGTTTTTATTATTATTCGTTACGTTCCATTTGTTTAGGTGCGGCATTTATTATTTTGGATAATTCATAACTTCGGATAAATTTGTATTCCTTACGTTCACTAACAGCCAAATTTGAAAGGAAATTCCAATACAGTACCTATATTAATAGTTGGTAATAGTTCTTATTAGTTACTGTATTTTTCACACCATAAGACGCACTTTTTTCCCCCAAACAATGGGTGAAAGTGTCCCTGCGTCTTATGGTGCGAATAGTGCAAAAAATCCGCCCCCCCCCCCAGTCGCCGCCGGGAGCCGCATTACACTGCGGGCTCCTGCCGGACACCATAGGGTGCCACTGTGTTCCTTCTCACACAGTGAGAAGACAGAGCAGCCCCAGTGGTAGAAGGAAGTACTGCCACAGCGGCCGCTCGGGCTGCTCTGTCTTCTATCCCAATGGGGTCTGGCTGCAGAGTGGAGCTCCACCACACACATGTGTGATGACATCATCACAGCGCAGTGGTGCTGGGAGATTTGAATCTCCCTTTCAGCTCTGTGTCAGGATGCATTTCACGGACACATTTGATTGGCACTGGTATATTGCTGCATTTCATGGACACAGGTATGGTTGTATTTGATTGGCACTGGTATATTGCTGCATTTCATGGACACAGGTATGGCTGTATTTGATTCACACTGGTATATGCTGTATTTTATGGACACTGGTATATGGCTGTATTTCATGGCACTGGTATATGGTTGTGTTTCATGGGACTGGTATATGCTGTATTTTATGGACACTGGTATATTGCTGCATTTCATAGGACTGGTATATGCTGTATTTCACAGGACTGGTATATGCTGTATTTCATAGGACTGGTATATGGCTGTATTTCATGGGACTGGTATATGCTGTATTTCATAGGACTGGTATATGCTGTATTTCATGGGACTGGTATATGGCTGTATTTCATAGGACTGGTATATGCTGTATTTCATGGGACTGGTATATGGCTGTATTTCATGGGACTCGTATATGCTGTATTTCATGGGACTGGTATATGGCTGTATTTCATGGGACTCGTATATGCTGTATTTCATGGGACTGGTATATGACTGTATTTCATGGACACTGGTATATGGCTGCACTGGTAAATATTTTAGTACACCATTTGGTTCAGAATATTTTTTTTTTCTTGTTTTCCTCCTCTAAAACCTAGGTGCGTCTTATGGTCAGGTGCATCTTATGGTGCAAAAAATACGGCAGTTATTTCGGATTTTTGTTCTTATTTTTGGATATTCGCTCTTTTAAATTTTTGGGTTTTCGTTCTTATTTTTGGATTTTGGAATTTCTGAATTTTCGGATTTACAAATTTTTGAATTTCGGAAAAATTTGTTAAACAGGTTTTTGTTAATTTGAATATTTCCGAATTAATGAATATGTCAAATTTCATTGAAAAAATTTCTACTTTAGGACACATTCAGGCCAGATGCATTGGGGCTACGCTGTCAGCTATTTTCAGTGCAGAACCAACACATAGATGAGACAGAATACCTTGTTGCTAATAGTTCACTGCATGCATTACTCTTTTTTTTTAAGCACAGCTAGGTGCAATGCAATGAGCTCACAACGTTGCTCCTGTGAATAGAGCTGTATTGAAATGTCACTCATGCTTTCAGGTCCTAAGCTGAATGGCTAGACTGATACATTGTGAACACAGGAGGTTGGCCGTCCAGCATGGGCACCAATCAGAGAATGCTTTGCACTTTCTGAATAAATGCATAGTGTTCTCTGATTGGATAAGGTGGAGAGCATAATATTAGTGCCCCACCTCTTCGCCTTGTACAATCCGAGAATGCTTTGTGTTCTTTCAGAAAATGCAAAGAATTCTCTGAATGACGCCTGTGCTGAGCAGCCTGCCACCTGTGTTCATTACGCAGGAATGCAGTCGCTTGGCATGGGACCTGGAAGCAAGTGGAGATCACTGTAGTAGCAGTGTCTAATTGAGTGATTTCCAACTTCCAGGGGCATAGGCCAGGTTTGGTATATACATAGTTACATTGATCCAAGCTGGACCAAAGTAAGTATGAATAATATAGCCGTGTCTGGAATTATTCTTCACAGCATTGATGCACAAGGCCGGGACAAGGAGTGGGCAGGAGGGGCGGCTGCCCTGGGCACTGTGGTATCATGTGAGGTGGGGTGCTTCAAGAAGATTGGAGGGGAGAGGATTTGTGTTAAGTCTCTTAAGAAACGTAAAAGACTTT
>BLSH010352329.1:710786-723462 GCA_018402905.1 Glandirana rugosa | reverse complement strand
ATACTAAGGGGGTAAGCATGCAGATTAGGGCTCACTTTTTCGGGGGGGGGGGAGGGGGTTTGCTGACACAATGCTAGTAGGCTATATCCTGTGCTTTTAAATTGTAAATCATTACTTTGTAATGATAAATACCAAATTTGGCCGCTAGATAGAACTAAATGTTATAGGAAATTCTTATGATACCTAGCTCCACCTGCCTTATGTTAGTCTTGATAATGCTACTGGAAGCATGAAAATGCAATCACCCGGTACTTACTGTTTGCTGACTGAGCAGGCTTAGCAGATATAAAGCCTGGTCTTCTGTTTCCTCATCCAGCACCTCAAATAGCTGGGTAAGGATCCTTTGTATTACCAGGTAACTGTGATTGCCCTCCAGAGCCAGACACTGAGCCGCAGCCCAGCTGTCTGCATCGTTGCCTGGAAAAATGAAAAATAATTTTAATATACAGCTAAACCAACCCCCTAGAACACACACACGGTTACTTTTGTAGATATTTCAGATGACAGAGACTTTAATTAAATGGGATGTGCAGTGGAGAAGTGGGAGTCCCTTGTGTAAAAATCCAGTGATTGTTATGGGAGTTAGCAATAAATGGGATCCAGTACATTCTGGTTGCATTAAAATCTGTCCAGGCAACAGCCGTATTCAAGACATACATAGCAGGCTGGATGTTAAAGCTGAACTTCAGGATAAGCAAATGTAGCGATGCCCTTTTAGGGTCGCAAGATAAGTCAATCCCCCCCCCCCCCCCGGTTTCCTGCCTGGGAGTCCTCTGCCATCCCTGACACACTGGGTTCACTCATAATGTTAGTTCCCCTTTAAATAGGACATATTGAAGGAAGTACACAAAGTTGTGAAAATCAATAGTGTTTACTCCAAATATATTGTTTAAGAGGAACTCTGACTTGACAGTATACATAAAATAGGTCTCAACAGTATAACTTATAACTTTATAAGTTCAACCAATAAGTACATAAACAGATCTATGTACTGTGCATGAGAGTGGGGCTGTTAGGAAAAGAACAGTCTGCCAGTAAAACTGGCTGTTTCCGCGGAGGTGCGCGCGCCTGTGCACGTTCGCGCACGCCTGTGCGCGTCCGTCCGTGCACACGCACGCGCCGGAAACGGCGCCAAATGGTGCTATTTAAACCTAGAAGTCTCTGCAACAGTGCTGCTCGTTCTACAGCGTCCGTGACCTGTGAGCCTCAGCTCCCTCTACCTGTTCCAGTGTTTGTTTGCTTCCTGTTGACCCGGCTTGTCCTGACCTGCTGTTTGCTACCTGCACCGACCCCGGCTATCCACGACCATCCAATTGTCTGCTCCTCTGTACCTCTGCTGCCCGCCTGCTAAACGAACCTTGCTTGGACTTGACTACCCGCCTGCCTGATCCTTTGTGCCTTCCTGCCTGCCCGTTGCCGACCCAGCTTGCACGACCATCCTTCTATCTGCACGTCTTCTGGAACCTCACTACATCATCAGTGACCATCCAGCCCTCGTGCCATCCCGCACTCTTGGACCTCTGTCTGCTCTACCAGGGGTACTTGAATCGGGTGCGCAAGAGCGGTTGTTCCCTGCACAAGACAGACTCCACCACCAGGTTTGTGACAGGGGCACAGGGGAGCAGGGGAATGAATACTGGAATGTCAAATCACTCTCTACTGCTCACTCTCCTGACAGCAGCAATAGTAGGTGAAGGGGTATAAACCAGTAAATAGTAAATAAACAGGTACATCACCAGAATGACAATTACAGATATATTCAACCTGCTCTAAAAGAGAGAGTTCTTAGGTGAATGCAATATATAAAATACTCTGGCAAATAGTAAATGCTCACTAAGTGGGGGGGGGGATGAAGAGCAGTTGTAGTTCAATGTTCCTTGCTTGACTGTTCAGATGATCTCCAGCTAGCTTTGTAGTTTAAATGGTATATGCCAAAATCAAATGCTGATACAACAGAATATATTTCCAGGAAGTAAACTAGGGTTGTATAAAGCACTCTTACTGCAGCAATACAAAGGAAGCTTCACTGTGATCACTAACTTTGATTGTGGGACTACAAATAACAACAACCCAGTTTAGGGTTTAAATGCTTGTACTCCACTTTTACCCCCAACGTTAGGAACTTTTCAGGGTCTTGGAGGGCCTCCAGGTTTCCAGCGACACGATTTTGGTCACCGTGGACGTGGAGGCCCTCTATAGCTCCATACCTCACCACTTGGGATTGGCAGTCATCAGTAGGGTTCTGTCTCAGATGAGTGAAACTGAGCTACCCTTAAATGATTTCATTCTCTCTTTATTGGAGTTTATCCTACACCATAATGTGTTTTCCTTTGACGGTTCCCACTTCCTTCAGGTGCAGGGCGTAGCGATGGGGACTTCTTGTTCCCCATCCTACGCCAATCTGTACCTGGGGGAGTGGGAACAATCCGTCTCTTTGGCTGAAGACACGGCACATTTCTTGGACCATGTGACAGCATGGTATAGATACATAGATGAGATTTTGCTATTCTGGGATGGACCCTTGGAGGACCTTCAGCAATTTCTTGTAGCCTTGAACAGTAATCCGTTCAACCTATCCTTTACCATAACATACCATACATCCTTAACCACTTCAGCCCCGGAAGGATTTCACACTTTAGGACCAGAGCACTTTTTGCGATTCGGCAGTGCGTCGCTTTAACTGACAATTGCGCGGTCGTGCGACGCTGTACCCAAACAAAATTTGTGTCCTTTTTTTCCCACAAATAGAGCTTTCTTTTGGTGGTATTTGATCACCTCTGCGTCATTTCTGATCGCCGCGATAAACAAAAGAAGAGCGACAATTTTGCAAAAAACCCAAATGTATTACTTTTTGCTAAAATACAAATAAATATAAATAAAAAAATATTTTTTTCCATCGGTTTTGGCCGATTTATATTCTTCCTCATATTTTGGTAAAAAAAAAATCAGAATCGGCGTTTATTGATTGGTTTGCGCAAAAGTTGGCGCGTTTACGAACGATGAGAATTAATTTTTTAATATTTTACTAGTAATGGCGGCGATCTGCGATTTTTAGCGGTACTGCGATATTGCAGCGGACATGTCGGATCATTTTGACACTTTTTTGGGACCATTGGCATTTATACATATGCACTGATTACTGTGTAAATGCCATTGGCAGTGAAGGGGTTAACCTGGAGAGGGCGCTCTAAGGGTTAACTGTGTTCCCTGGGCGTGTTCTAACTGTGTGTGGGCTGCCCTGGCTGGGGAAAGGGGATGATCACGGCTTCCATATACAGGAAGCCTGTGATCATCGCCCTTCCCCCTCTAACAGAACGGAGATCCATGTTTACATACAGGGACCTCCGTTCTTTCACTGTGGGGGGGCCATCGCGGGTATCACAGTGAGCGCGCAAGTGCGCCTCCGGCAGCGCGTGCTCACAGCACTAGTTATCGCAGCCGCCGTCATACGACGGCGGTTTGCGATAACGAGCCACTCAGTCGCCGTCAGACTGCGGTCGGCAAGTGGTTAATTACTTCCTTGACGTCCAGATTCTAAAAGATCCTGCAGGAATTATTTCCTGTGCACTGTACCGTAAACCTACGGCAGGGAACAACATCCTCCATGCCTCCAGCGCCCACCCCAAACCTCTTATCAACTCTATTCCAATAGCCAATATCTCAGAATTAAACATAATTGTACTAACAATGATACCTTTTTAAAGGAGGCGCATGACTTATGGTCCCGCCTGCTACTTAGAGGGTACAGCAAAGAAATCCGTCGTCCTTTAACAAGGTGACACAATCACCAAGACACCAACTGCTATACAAACATGAGAGCAATAGAGAGACATTTCCTGTAAACAGAATTATTACTCGATTCAAATGAGCAACACAATCGCATCAGACATATCCTTAAGCGACACTGGAATCGAATCCCCCTGGATCCAGTAGTGGGCCCCTTTGTACCTCCCAATCCTCTTATTAAATATCATAGGGCAACCTCAATTGGAGATATGTTGATGCATAGTGAGCATGCGGCCCACACGGGAGGTGACCCCTATTCGTACCAGGGCACTTTCATAAGTGGGACATGCTCACAATGTAGATATTTGAATACAAGAAAACATATTACATTACCGAATCATCGGGTACTCAAATCTAGACATTTTGTTAATTGCCAGACTACATGGGTGGTTTACTTATTACAGTGCGGATGTGGCTGCTTCTACGTCAGCAAGACCATTCAGCAGTTCCGCCAACGTATGAGCCGCCACATCCTCAACATGAAGAAGGGGGATCCAGATACCCCCCTTGGACGTCATGTTAGACTGGTAAACCGCGGCCTTATGCCCAGGGTTTGTGGCCTTAGATCGGGAACATACCAACCCACGGGGTGGGGATTTTGACAAACTACTTTTGCAACGAGAACTTAGGTGGATCTCCAACCTTAATGCTACAGAACCTCCTGGGTTGAATGGGGTAATGAATTTTAAACCATTCCTCCCAGGTTTTTCATCAGGACAGTTTGATCGTGAACTCTTGGATTGAAAATTTTTTTTTTTCCTTTCCAATGTATCCCTTTTTCTGCTTGTTCCCTTCTTTTTCCCCTCCCCCCCTGCTTCCCTCCCTTCCTCTCCTTCCTTTTTTTCCCCTTCCTCCCTCCCATTCCACTATGCATATTCATTTAGCCTCTTGCAGGGGGTTGTATTGTTATTTTATTGATCTGTGTGCCATTCTCTACTTCCCAGTTTCCTTGATTAGCCATGTTCTTTTGTACATGGACATGCGTTTGTTATCCAATGGTTAGGCTTTTATCTGGATATATGTGGGTTCTTTTGTCCCTTTTGTACTTTATCCATTAGTGCTTTTCATTAGTGACTGCTTGATGTGTCTCCCCATGGGGTCTTCTACTATTCCCCCATCGGGGAGACTGTGGTTGACATTGTTTTGCATTGACATTCCAGACATTAATGCCTCCTGTATTGGCCTTATCTGGAGTTACTTTGCTCCTCTTTTGGCTATTGCACGCTCGCTCTGCTGCGTATTGGCCACTGGGGGGTGCTGGGCTACCACCTCTGGCCTTCTATGGGTCTGACTTTTACACCTCCCCCATGGCGCACGTGGGCCCCTCAGCTGGCACTGCAGCTAGTGGGGCCATCTTCTTGCCATATCAAGGAAATTCCCCACCCTCTCCATCGGCTTGTGTGTGGCATCAGTGCATGCGCCGGCGCCGCGATGACGTCGGATGCTGCTGTGCATGCTTATGATGGCACGGCGGCATCGGACGCCGTTGCGGCGGGGGAACCAAGAGGACGGGGATTTTCCTACCGCCCGGCTCCCTAAGTGGTCGATGGGGACAGACAGGGCCGTCCCCCTCTCCCATGGGCGGGACCCTCTTGATGATGGGTGTGCCCTCCCTGTATATACTTTGGCACCTTCTAAGTATGCTAGACGTCCCATACTAACCGACGACGTGCTCACTGTTTGCTTTGGTTCTTAATAACACAGGTAAGACTGCCCGGGCAGACAGAGCCACTTATCCTTTCTTGCCTTGCTACCAGTATTCAGCTTCTAATGGGTTGGACCTATTGGTCTACCCTATGGCCCTTTATTTTTTACCACTGTTTTGTGTTTTCAGGCTCTTTTTGGCCACAGACATCTGTGTCTGCTCAGATATTGGGCCTCTCTGTGCTCCCTACCCATTTAGAGTAAGTAGGACTGTTTGTTGTACAGCCGGACATGTGGCATACTGATTTATACATCATCAGCCCACCATGCTTACCCACTACTTCCTCCTCTCCACAGGATCGCCGGGTGGGGGATACTCCCAGTCCCCCCTTTTTTTGGTTCTCATGGGGGAGGACGGGCCCAGTTGGGGTGATCGGTGGCCGCCGTTCGTCACCTGTCTGGTCGCACATTTCATTGTCCGGACGTGCCTTCTGGGGGCTTTATATCATTGTTGTTTGCTGGTTACCCGACCAGTCTTCTCTCCTGTACTCCCATGCTCACTCTGTCAGCCACTAATATATCCGGGTAAGTACCGCCACCCCCCTGGGACAAATGCATGTCCATATGAACAGTTATCTGCATATACACTACTGTTGAATTGTTGTTATACCATTGTTATACCTGTATGAACATATTGTACATGTGCGATGTATTCATGTTTGTTGTTACCTTGCAGAATCACTCCACACAGTGTCGCTTTCCGTGAGGAAGAAGTGTAACTAAATTTCAAACTTCGAAACATGTTGGAATCTCTGCAAACCAGTAGTCATCTGGCTACACTCTAGGCCTGTTTGGCCTTCTGGTTTAACACTGTTTACCTATGTCTTAGTGGCTTTTATTGCCTCTTTTTCACCTATTTAATGTCACCTACCATGTGATTTTTTAACCTTGATCCAATAAAAATTGTCTTTTACCTATGTTATTGTTTAGTACCTTTTTGGGACAATAGTGCTGCATAAAATCCCACCTCATATTGGTTTTTTCAACGTTAGGAACTAGGCCTTGACTACAGTGAATGTGCAGAATCAGGTTATGTGTACTCAGTGTCTGTAACAATGGGCTTCAGCCCGCTCACCCCACAGGATCAATGGATGTAGAGGATGCATCCGCTGCTGAGGATGATGATGATGACAAGGATGGAAATGACAATGATTTTCACTCCAGCCCTCTGGCTCCTAGGATTGGCTTCCACCGCCTCTCCGTGGTTCTCCCGAATCGATTGTCCCAGCGGGATGCAGAAATCAGGAATAGGCTCTGCTCAGTGCAGGGCAGGTCTTTCAGATTGCTCACTGAAGTACTGCAAGGTTGCTGAACTGCTAAGTCTGTGGGAGTAGGCCGCGATTCAGTCACCATTACACAGGGTCCTGCTTGATCGATCACCGCCGTCCAAGGAGAGCATGCTAGGCCCCAGCCTCTGCTTAAATAGTCTCTCCCACAAGGCACCTCTTCTCCCAGGAGTCCTACTCTTTTGCACAGTCAGATGGGAAATGTAGTTCTACTGCAGTACAGCCAGAGGGCGAATCCTAACAGCAAACTACAACCCCCAGAGTGCATTTCTCTGGCTACTGTTAGAGCCAGAGAACAGTAAACTGGCACTAGGGGGAAACAGCTGCAATACACCTGAAAACAGAAACGTCTCTATTACCAGGAGTGTGATACCCAGCTCCTGGCTACATAAATATTGTATAGATACAAGAGGCATGTGTATGCTTACTTAAATCTTGGTGTGCTTTGTGTATTTCTTCTAGATCTGTGCAATAATCCAGTGTGAAACTTTGTGCATGAGCTTCCTGTAATAAAGACCAGTCAACGCTGTTCTCTCTCCTTGTGCAAGGTGACTGTTCTTGTATCCTCCCCTCCTGTAGTTTTCTGCAGATCAGTCTGTCATGGGTGGGGCCTGCTGGACTGTAATGATGTCACCACTACTTTTACAAGGTAGTAACTTGATTTGCAAAGGCATTTTTTGCACACAAAGTGGATTTATATACTTCATGGCTACTAAAGTATATATTTAAAAAGGTTTTTTAAAAGCTGCCCTGAGTTCATCTTTAACATACAGTAATCCAGGTACCTTGTTTAGTGCTATTAAAAGAATTAGTGTGAGTATCTACAAGTGTTGGTCTCTGAAATCCTGCTAACAGCTCCAATTGCTCTAATATCAAGACATACAGTATATTGCCATTTTAATTCCTTCACTGGATTGATTACTCAAGAAATGTTCTGTGTGAGTAATAAATACTGTAGCTGCTGACTTTTAATATTAGGACACATACCTGTCCAGGGTCCCAGCGGTGTGTCTTCACCCAAGCAGATTTTGCAATCGGCTATCGGGTGCTGCCTCTGCCATCTCCACTAAGGTAAACCGGCAGTGTAGCCATGCGACTTCACAGCTGGTTCCCTACTGCACATACGCAAAGTGCGCTGCGCTCTCTAATTGGGCCGGCTGCGGGGGAAGGAGGAAGGGGGCCAAACTGACGGCTGGGTTCGCCGCGGCAAACTCACAAGTGGGAGCGGGTACCCAAAAGGTAGCAAATAAGTGGACCTTCCCCTTTTGGTTCCCCTGTAAGGTTTTGATTTCTGTCTGTGACCCTGGACTTATTTTACCCTCTCCTCAGGTCTCTTTAACCTCTTCGCAAACGCGCTATAGCCGACAGATGGCTACAGCACGGGCCTAAATTGGCGGGAGGACATCCATGTACGTCCTCTCGAGCTTACGCTGCCTGCACGGCAGCTCACTCTGTGATCAGTGAGTGCATGAGACTAGGCTGATCACAGATCAGAGGCCCCTTACTACGTGAGCAGCTGTCAGCCAATGATAGCTGATAACGTGATGTAAACAAGCCAGTAATCTGCTTTTTTTTCCTCACGCTAAAAGCGCGAAGAGAAAAAAAAAGCTGATTACAGGCTTGTGTAAACGGGACATCGGTCCCGCATACTCCACACCCACTGCTGCCCACCAGTGCCACCTACCAGTGCATATCAGTATTGCTAAGCAGTGCCACCTACCAGTGTCCATCAATGCCACCTATCAATGCCCACCAGTGCCACCTATCAGTGTCCATCAGTGCTGCCAATCAGTGTCCATCAGTGCCTCATCATCAGTGCCACCTATCAGTGCTGCCTATCAGTGTCACCTACCAGTGCATATCAGTGCCCATCGGTGCCACCTATCAGTGCATCCTCATCAGTGCCTCCTGATGAGTGCTCACCAGTACCGCCTCATCAGTGCTTATCAGTGCCACCTATCAGTGTCCATCAGTGCCTATCAGTGCAGCCCATGAGTGCAGCCTCATCAGTGCACATTTACGAAGGAGAAAAATTACCTGTTTGCAAAATTTTATAACAAGCTACGAAAACTTTTTTTTTCAAAATTTTTCTGCATTTTTTCTTTGTTTAGCAAAAAATACAAACCCCAGTAGTGATTAAATACTACCAAAGCTCTGTTTGTGTGAAAAAAAATTATAAAAATTTCATTTGGATACAATGTAGCATGACTGCACAATTGTCATTCAAAGAGTGCGAGCACTGAAAGCTGAAAATGTTCGTTTTTGTTTTTAGTTTTATTGTTAGAGTTGAGGATACCCATGTTACTGTAGCTAAAACGATTTCCTACTTGCTGCAATGTATTTATGTCTATAGAGTTTTTTATATACACCTTTTACTATCTGGCTCCCTGTGGGGATATGAGAGGTTTTGCCTGAACTGCTGGTTAAAAGCTAAGGAGTGGGAAGCTTTGAGTGAAACAGTTTTGATTTTGACTGCTGGTGTTTGCTGTGTTTGGCGTTTTTGTTTTTTGGGGGTTTTTTCTTTGCAGCTTTTTAACACTTTTTTTTTGTCACTTTTTAAATAGCTTTTTTTTCTTTCCTTCCTTTAGACTACTAATTAAGGGGAGTGGTTAATTGATCACAGGTTATTCAATTCCTATAAAGCTCTCTGTTGAACTCATTTCAGAGCTTGCTCATCTTGAGCTTGCTACATATTTGCTTGCTGGACCTCTGACCAAGTGGTGAGTTATAAACCAGAGTTTAAAACAGGAGATTATAACAGGAGTCTTCAAACCTGTAAGTAACATCTGAAATTTCCTGTTATTAGTGTTGTATCTGGGAAAATGTGTGCTAGCAGGATTGAAGGTTTTGTACAGTGCACAGTGTGCCACATGTATGCAACTATGGAGCAACAGCTCCAGGATGGATACCTCTGCGACAGATGTGAGCAGGTTGCCCTTCTGGAAGCTCGCATTAGAGATCTGGAGGAGCAAATTGCAGCGCCGGACAGAGCTGTCAACCTTGAAAGGGGTCCTCTGCTCACTGAGCAGGTGGCTAGTAGGGTTAAGGGGGAGGGTGGAGGGGTAAGTCAGGATTATAAGGTAGGTAGATGGGTTAATACAGTTAGAGGGAGTGGTAGGGGCTCACAGAAAAGGAAGGCCAGCCCTGGGTTTGAGCACACTAACAGATTTGCCAATTTGAGTGAGATGTGAGGGTGGCAAACTCAGAGGTGGCAGCCCTGGATGTCACTGCTCCCCCTAACAGCCGGCAGAGCAGCCCATCTAGTAGGGGTGGTAGGGGTAGTGCAGGTAGGCCTAGACAGTTGGTGGTAATTGGGGATTCTATAATTAGGACTGATAGAATAATTTTTCGCCAGGATGGCCTTAACCGAATGTTTTGCTGTCTCCCTGGTGCCAGGGTTCGGCATGTAGTGGACCGGGTTGATAAATTACTGGGAGGAGCTGGGCATGACCCAGCTGTCTTGGTCCACATTGGAACCAATGACAGAATAGATGGAAGGTGGAGGCTCCTTAAGAACCAATTTAAAGAATTAGGTTCCAAGTTGAAGGGAAGGACCCCCAAGGCAATATTCTCTGAAATATTGCCTGTGTCATGCGCAACACAGGAAAGGCAGGGGGAGATTAGAGCCTTGAATGCATGGCTAAAGGCCTGGTGTAAGGAGGAGGGCTTTGGGTTTTTAGAGCACTGGGCTGACTTTTCATTGGGGTGCAACCTATATGCTAAAGATGGTTTGCACCTAAATGGAAGGGGGTCTGTTGTGCTAGGGGATAGGTTTATGGGAAGGCTGGAGGAGTATTTAAACTAGGATTGAGGGGGGAGGGTGCATTAGATTATAATGGGGTAGACAGGTCAGACAGGGGTCAGCCCCTTTTGGTGGGTGGAATGGGGAAAGATGGGGGGAGGGCTAAGAAAGATGATATGAAGGTTCCCATGTTACAACCAACCATTGGAAATGGTACTGTTTGTACTAAAATTAAAAATATGCAACATACATGTGCAAAATGTGACAGCGAATTAAAGTGTTTGTTCACCAATGCCAGGAGTCTGCCAAGCAAAATAGGTGAGTTGGAAGCTCTAGTGCATGAGGAGAACTATGATTTAGCTGAATCTTGGTTTCATTCTTCACATGACTGGGCTATTAATATTCCTGGCTATGCTCTCTTTCAGAAAGACAGGGTAAAACGGAGGGGTGGTGGTGTCTGTTTTATGTGAGAAGTGATCTCAAAGCGAGTGTGAATGAGGACCTAGTTGATGGAGAGTGTGATGAGTCTGAAGCATTATGGGTAGATCTGCATATGGGTGTGCACACTACAAAATTAATCATTGGAGTTTGTTATAGACCTCCCAGTGTTAAAGAGGAGGTGGAGACTCTGCTCCTTGCACAGATGGAAAGAGCTGCAAGGGCTGGGACAGTGATAATAATGGGGGATTTTAACTACCCGGAAGCACTGCTGGGACAGCTAAAGGGCAAAAATTTATAAACCTATTACAGGACAATTTTATGGTCCAGTTTATTGAGTCCCAAACTAGGAATGACGCTTTGCTGGACCTGGTAATCTCAAACCATGCAGAGCTTATTACCAATATTCGTATAAAAGAACATCTGGGTAACAGTGACCATAACATGATTTCATTTAATGTAAGCTGCAAGCAACAAACACACACGGGAAAGATAAAAACACTTAATTTTGAGAGAGCAAATTTTACAAAAATGAGGGCTGCTCTCCAGGACTTAGACTGGGAGGGAATATTGGCATTGATGAACACAGAACAGAAATGGGAATTTTTCAAAAAAACTGTATGCGAACTCACTGCAAAGTATATTCCCATGGGCAATAAATTTAAAAGGATAAAAAGAAAACCTATGTGGCTCACAGCCAAAGTTAAAAAAGTTATAAATGATAAAAAAGAGCATTTAAAAAATATAAAAATGAGGGAACACTATCATCTTTTAAATGTTACAAAGAATATAACAGAATATGTAAAAAGGAAATCAATAATGCAAAAATTCACAACGAACGACAGATTGCAAAAGATAGTAAGACAAACCCCAAAAAATTCTTCAAATATATTAATAGTAAAAAGGTCAGGTCTGAGCATGTAGGCCCTTTACAAAATAATCTAGAGTGCGTAACTGGGGACAAAGAGAAGGCATACTTATAAAACACTTTCTTCATCTCTGTGTATACAAAGGAGCATGAGGGAGCTCATGTTTACGTCGGGGGTGGTAGTGACACAGCCCCAAATGATCAACAATGGCTCAAAAGTGAAATGGTCCAGAAGTATTAAGACAGAATAAAGGTAGATAAAGCACCTGGACCAGATGGCACCCATCCACGGATCTTAAAGGAATTGAGCTCTGTCATTTCAAAGCCATTGTATCTCATTTTTAGGGACTGCTTAATGACTGGAATAGTACCACTGGATTGGCGTAGGGCCAATGTAATGTCCATATTTAACCACTTCCTTACCGGGCCATTTCTGACACTCCTCTCCTACATGTAAAAATCATCATCTTTTTGCTAGAAAAATACTCAGAACCCCCAAACATTATATATGTTTAGACTCATAAAAAGATCGTTTTTCTACTACTAAAAATGTACATCCTCTCCTCACAGTCTTTACCGGGCCATTCCTTCACCAATTTATACCTGTAATGTAACCGGGATGCGGTTAGGTCACCATGATAAGGTCAGTAATTCGTCAGGGATTTTTACTCTATGTTACCGAAACTTTACTGTCTCGAGTTAAGGAAATTCTAGGCACCTACCCACGGTAGACCAGGTCCACGAAATAGATGGAAATAAGACAGAATTATGAAGACCTGGTAAAGTGAAAACTCGGTAACAACTAGTAAACCCCGACACAGTGATGGTGGGGGCTGCATTTGTACTCGAGGG
>BLSH010352329.1:674077-710035 GCA_018402905.1 Glandirana rugosa | reverse complement strand
AATTTGTAAATGGATAGAAAACTGGCTAAAAGACCGAATTCAGAGAGTAGTGGTTAATGATTCTTATTCTGAATGGTCTAAGGTTATCAGTGGTGTACCCCAAGGTTCAGTGTTGGGACCATTACTTTTCAATATATTTATAAATGATATAGGGTCTGGGATTAAAAATACCATTTCAGTGTTTGCAGATGACACCAAGCTATGCAGTGGAATAACGTCCTTGCAGGATGTCTCCAACTTACAAGCAGACCTCAATGCACTGTCTAATTGGGCGACTGTGTGGCAAATGAGGTTTAATATTGATAAATGTAAAGTTATGCACTTGGGGGCTAAGAATATGCATGCATCGTACATACTAGGGGGAGTACAACTGGGGGAATCCATAGTGGAGAAGGATCTGGGGGTTTTGGTAGATCATAAGCTTAATAATGGCACGCAATGCCAAGCTGCGGTTTCCAAAGCAAGCAAAATCCTTTCTTGTATTAACCTGTAGAGATCCGCGCTATAGACGAAAGACGTCTACAGCGCGGATCTGAATCTCCGGGAGGACGTCTATAGACGTCCGCCCCTTTACACGCCCCCTGTGGGCACTCACAAGCGGCGGCGGCGTGCGCGCGTGGCCGCCGCACGCTGCGTGGGCGTGCCCGCGGGTCGGGCGGACTCGATGTCCGCTCCTGACTCGCGATCGCCTTACAGAGCTGTAAACACGGCGGTTCCCCATTCTGTGAGAGGGGGACAAACAGATCTACTGATCCCTGTCACTGGGATCAGTTAGATCTGTTATGTCCCGGCCAACCCATCCCCCCCCACAGTTAGAACACACCCAGGGAACATATTTAACCCCTTCACTGCCCCTTCAGGTTAACCCCTTCACTGCCAATGACATTTATACAGTAATCAGTGGACATTTAAATTTCTGATCGCTGTATAAATGTCATTGGTCCCAAAAAAGTGTCAAAAATGTCCGACATGTCCCCCCCATAGTTTGTAGATGCGATAACTTTTGCGCAAACCAATCAATAAACGCCGAGTGCGATTTTTTTTTACCAAAAATATGTAGAAGAATATAAATTGGCCAAAACAGATGAATAATTGTTTTTTATTTTTTATTTTTGGATATTTATTAGAGCAAAAAGTAAAAAATATTGTTCTTTTTTCAAAATCGTCGCTCTTTGTTTGTTTATGGCGCAAAAAATAAAAACTGCAGAGGTGATCAAATACCACCAAAAGAAAACACTATTTGTGGGGAAAAAAGGACATCAATTTTATTCGGGTACAACGTCGCACGACCGCACAATTGTCATTCAAAATGCGACAGCGCTGAAACCTGAAAATTGGTCTGGGCAGGAGGGGGGTTTAAGTGCCCAGTAAGGAAGTGGTTAAGAGAGGTATGGACTCCAGAGTCAATAAACTTTTGACTATTTTTTTCAGAGATTGGATTATCATTGGTTGCTGCTGATCATAGCTTAGCCTGTAGAGCATTACCTCTGTTTGGTTTTCTTTATGCTGTCTGCACTGTCCAGTGTCATGTAGCTGCTCTGGGTTAAATCTGGTTTACACCCTGGTTGGATTCACTCTAGTGCCGCTCTTTGAAACGCTACAGAATTTTGTTTGAAAGCTGAAAATTGGCCTGGGCAGGAAGGGGGTTTAAGTGCCCAGTAAGCAAGTGGTTAATACCCATGGGGGTTGTCACTGGTACAGGAAGGCATAGACAGCAATAAAAACTTTATCAGAGGTTCCAATCTTTACTCAAACCACTAAAAAAAGTTTTGCCTATAGTTCTACTTTAAGGCAAAATTTCCCAAAGGGGCACTGAAGGCAAAAAAAACCTCACAGTGAGGCTCCGTTCACATCAAGGCTTCCCAGATCCCAAACAAAGTTCTTGTACTTCTTTTGGGCGACAGGCGTCCAGCGATTCTGTTTGCATGATTTTACTGTGAATCATTGGGCGACAATCGTGGCAAAATTGCACCATGATTGGGGTGCCATTGAAAGTGGCAGGGATCACACGAGTGTACTGCGATATGCTGTGAATCGGGATCGTGGGCAGAATCATGGCGACTCTGCCTGCGATTTGGGATGCCTAGATGTGAACGGATCCCACTTCTAACCTTCCACTCTATATAAAGCTATATTAGAAGTTTTGTCTGGAGTTGGGATTAAATATAAAATATACAATTTTGTAAATATTACAAAAAAATAAACAATCCATAATAGAATACCATTCTCCAAGATGGTGAACATGATCTTCCTGGCTTCTTCACTGAACTCTTGGATAAAGAACTGACACAGAGCAGCCGCCATCCTCACAAGGTCATCCTCATTGTGCAGCGCATCGGCAACAAGGTTCTGTATCTCGGACGGTAACATTGGCACAGTCGGTGGTGTTTTGGGGCCATCAGTTTTTTTACCAGCTTTAATGTTATAATACAACATAAGTAAAATTATTGTAATAAACAAGTACATAGGCAAGTTTCAGACTTCGTATTATACATTACATATTTGCCTTTATGCTTTCATAAAACTGACGTATACGAAAAGCGGAGGTTTTTTTAACGGCAACCAATCAGATCCTTAAATCAGAATCCTAATAAAGTGTAGAAGGAATCAGCACAAAACCAACCCTAACAATTAAGCAGCTGTACACTCTAGGCCAATACATCCTAGTAAATAAACACCACTATTGTTTATGATCTATCCATTTGGTGGATTACCTTTCCAGCATCATCTAGAAACTAGAATGTTTGTTCTGGAGGGGCAAAATCATGAATCTATTTGCTGCTGCTGGAATTCTGTGAATGGAATGCATGCCTAACGAGCGACCCCCATGTTCACTATGCAGGAAGGCAGTTGCAATTGCTGTGGTAGTAGTGACTACCACAGAGATTTTCTGCTTTCACAGAGATCACATAAGTATGCCAAAAAACCCATAACTGGAATTCAGCTTTAACACATTTCCAAAATTAAAGTAAATCCAATTTAAAAGGGTTCAATTGAAGTTGAAGTAAACCCTCCTATTGTTTTCAGCTAAGGAAACTGCCATCTTGGCTTCTGTTTATCTTCAACTGCCATGATGCTGCACATGTGATCAGTTATGACACCAGCCATTGGATGGTTTGACAGTTTGGTTGAGAGCACAACCAATGTGACAGTTACATTCCCAGCATGCCGGAAATGTAATTGTTTTTTGAAACTGTTAAATCAATGGGTTTACTTCCACTTTAAGTCTTATGGCTCAAATCAGTTAGATGGAATTACTGAGTGCAGGATATATACTGCAATATAAGGCAAAGTCTTACTTTTGTAGGAGGTGAACTTGACAATATTAATTTCTTATTTATTTCCAGTATTCTTTACAATGTATACATTCAACCCGCACATTACATCAGTCACTTTTAATAGATGAAACCTCAGAACAGCAAGGAAGCTATGTAAAACAATACATGTAAGCAAGGTTTGCAAGAGATCAGGATGCTGCAAGTAAGGTCAGTTGAGAACACTGTTTGGGTAAAGCTAAAGAAGACTGTTATCTAAGTGTAGGGTATGTGGAAGATTAGCTCATGGGGATCACTTTTCAGAGGAAAGGAGTCAGCATGGAAGTCAGTTTCTTTAAAATCTGGCGGCTTGCCAGGTTTATTATGACAGGTTTGCAAAATCAAAACACATTAAAAAAGGAAAACAAAACCTTGCCGTCCGGCACTAAACTAAACAATCGGGTTCCTCTCTATACAGTGTGCGGCTGTCCCCGACACCCACAAAATATAAGCACAGTGCAAACCTTTATCTTTGAGACCAAATTAGCACACAGAGCTCACTCAATTTTCTCCCTCTGAGATCCAGGATAGAGCTCTCCTCTGCTCTCTTCCTGGTCATTAAATGCAGGTGGAGAGGGGCTTGAGTGTACCAGAAAGTCAGGGCCGGAACCAGCTCTGCCACGGTGGCTGGCAAACCCCGGATCGGACTCTCGCTAGTCGCCTCAAAATAATTGCATGCAGTAGATTCACTTAGCAGCAACCACAAATGCTGACCAAATGAACTCTTGATTTAGCCATAGGAAATTACTCAAATAAAGCAAATGGTGTACAGTATCTCACAAAAGTGAGTACACCCCTCACATTTTTGTAAATATTTTATTATATCTTTTCATGTGACAACACTGAAGAAATAATACTTTGCTACAATGTAAAGTAGTGAGTGTACAGGTTGTATAACAGTGTAAATTTGCTGTCCCCTCAAAATAACTCAACACACAGCCTAAACCGCTAGCAACAAAAGTGAGTACACCTCTAAGTGAAAATGTCCAAATTGGGGCCAATTAGCCATTTTCCCTCCTCTGTGTCATGTGACTCATTAGTGTTACAAGGTCTCAGGTGTGAATGGGGAGCAGGTGTGTTAAATTTGGTGTTATCACTCTCACTCTGTCATACTGGTCACTGGAAATTCAACATGGCACCCCATGGCAAAGAACTCTCTGAGGATCTGAGAAAAAGAATTGTTTCTCTACATAAAGTTGGCCTAAGCTATAAGAATATTGCCAAGACCCTGAGACTGAGCTGCAGCATGGCAGCCAAGACCATACAGCAGTTTAACAGGACAGGTTCCACTCAGTACAGGCCTCGCCATGGTCGACTAAAGAAGTTGAGTGCACATGCTCAGCATCATATCCAGAGGTTGTCTGGGAAATAGACGTATGAGTGCTGCCAGCATTGTTGCAGAGGTTGAAGGGGTGGGGGATCAGCCTGTCAGTGCTCAGACCATACTGCACACTGCATCAAATTGGTCTCCATGGCTGTCGTCCCAGAAGGAAGCCTCTAAAGATGATGCATAAGAAAGCCTGCAAACAGTTTGCTGAAGACAAGCAGACTAAGGACATGGATTACTGGAACCATGGCCTGTGGTCTGATGAGACCAAGATAAACCTATTTAGTTCAGATAGTGTCAAGCGTGTGTGGCGCAACCAGGTGAGGCCTACAAAGACAAGGGTGTCTTGCCTACAGTCAAGCATAGTGGTGGGAGTGTCATGGTCTGGGGCTGCATAAGTGCTGCCGGCACTGGGGAGCTACAGTTCATTGAGGGAACCATGAATGCCAACATGTACTGTGACATACTGAAGCAGAGCATGATCCCCTCCCTTCCGAGACTGGGCCGCAGGACAGTATTCAAACATAATAATGACCCCAAACACACCTCCAAGACGACCACTGCCTTGCTAAGGAAGCTGAGGGTAAATGTGATGAGCTGGCCAAGCATGTCTCCAGACCTAAATCCTATTGAGCATCTGTGCGGCATCCTCAAATAGAAGGTGGAGGAGCGCAAAGTCTTTAACATCCACCAGCTCCGTGATGTCATCATGGAGGAGTGAAAGAGGACTCCAGTGGCAACCTGTGAAGCGCTGGTGAACTCCATGCCCAAGAGGGTTAAGGCAGTGCTGGAAAATAATGGTGGCCACACAAAATATTGACACTTTGGCTACAATTTGGACATTTTCACTTAGGGGTGTACTCACTTTTGTTGCCAGCGCTTTAGACATTAATGGCTGTGTGTTCAGTTATTCTGGCTTGGAGTGCACTCGGCTACTGCATGTGAAGTGTGGATGCCCTGAATATACCGGACGGTGACATATCGAGGCCCCTGACTCCAGCGGCCCTGAACTACTTGAAGAAACTGGTCCACCCACAGTGGATCCAGTGCAATCTGCACAAATTGACCAGCACAAGACTAACACTAAACTTTGGAGGGGTAAATCAACGAAGGTATGGTAACTCCTAGAACACCATGCAGGAATCGCATTCCATAACAATGGACTTTGTGGTGAGTTTTGACATGTTCTCTATTCTACATTACTGGTGATTTACATAAGACCCTCAATCTACGGGGGATCTCCGCACTCTACCACACATGCTCTTTTACCACCACCATCATTACTGGACCCATATAGCAGGGACTATTGCTGTCCACCAATCACTCCATTAGGCGGATTTGAGCATCCTGATTCCTACTGTACTGGTACCAGTATCAGATATTTCCATACCTTATCCTGAAGGCCTAGCTTTACCCTCCATACCTACAAACCCACTTGTGCACGGACCTTTTCTCCATTTTTTACCATCATTGGACACTTCCCACTGACCTGTCTACAGAGCAATCCACTCAGCCTTCCCCAGCAGCCTGGCATTCCCACCGGGATTCAGCACATCTTAGCTATACACTTACCAGCCCATTCTGGATAGGAATTCAGCTACTGTGTACCCCTCCTACTTTAGGGATACACCATTACCCTGTGCGTCCGGACGCTGTTTTTAAACCCTCACTGTTTTTGTTCATCCTTGTGTGATATCCCCAAGTGTGTCCTCTGCTTCGCCCAGGGGTCCTTTGGACCCCCTATGGGCCTAGTGGTATTATCTTTGCCTTAGGCATCAATATACTATTTGTTGTGTACATTTTAACTTTTGATATAATTAAAATATTCTACTACTCACTGAACTGCTGGTGTCCTTTGCCCGTACCTCACTAAATAACCTCTTTAGTCCTTGGTGCTATCACCGGGACACTCTGTGCTGTTCATATATGCTTTATGGTTAAAGTTGAGGAACACTGACTTCGGTGAGTGGCAATACTTAATAAATCTATTATGATGACACTATACTTATCGCTCTTTCTCTAGTTATTCTGAGGGGGCAGCAAATTTACACTGTTATACAAGCTGTACACTCACTACTTTACATTGTAGCAAAGTGTCATTTCTTCAGTGTTGTCATATGAAAAGATATAATACAACATTTACAAAAATGTGAGGGGTGTACTCACTTTTGTGAGATACTGTAGATAGGAGACCCAAATTTCTATTTAGAATTTGCTACTCACCCATCTCCTTGGGGTCTATCCCATCTAGAGGTCCAGCAACTGCAGACGATGCAATTGTCACTAGAGCTGAGACTTTGGTGGCTTTGTGGACACTAGCAAGATCTCTTGTAAGCTGCTCCAGGGTGGCCTCTTTCCACATGGAACCTTCAAGAAACAAAAAAAGTATTTTGTATTGTTATTGCTAACAGAGCTGAAATACAAGTACCTCTGATCCAGGGGGTGATACATTTTACATGATCGAATAATATTATGTGGTGTTCTGTTGTATAAATTCTAAACAGATAACTGATATCCAATTGCTTTTACATCATCAACATATGGTGACATCATCACAGAAGGACATGAAGAAAGGCCATCTAACAGCTTCACCATATACAGTACATGGCAGCCCCCACACTTTGTGCCCTTATAATGTCACTAATTCCTTTAATCTACTTGCTGTCACTGATACCTGGCTGCATGAATCCGACACTCCTTCTCCTGCTTCCCTCTCCCATGGTGGCCTTCTCTGGACTCACTCCCCTAGGTATAGGGTGCCAGGTGTGCCTGGGCACACCCTAATCACCCTGTACTGTGCAGATTCCCCCTGCTGCCTGGCTGCAGAGAAAGGGACTGGGGAGTCTCTGTCCTAAGTCTCTTTCTCTGTCTCAAAGTGAGACATCAGGGGTCTGTTTAGACCTCTGATATTTCACCAAAGCCCCCCAGCAGAGCTCCTAAAAAAAAAATGGGGAAAAAAAATAAAATATAATATTGTAAAAAAGAATAAAAAAAAATTGTAAAAATAAAAATAAACTACTGACAACTATCTCTTGTGGTGCACACCCTAATACAAAAGGCTTCACACACCTATGCCCCTAGGCCTTATGGACGCAAGGGAGGTAGAGTGGGATTCCTCCTATCCCCACAGAGCACCTTCCAGGTTCTTCACTCTCCTCCCTCTCATCATTTGAAGCTCACTGTATACGTCTATTCTTTCCAACTTCCCTAAGAATTGCTGTGATCTACAGGCTTCCTGGACCATTGTCAACTTTCCTTGTTGAGTTTTCTGCCTGGCTACCCTACTTTCTCTCTTCTGAAATTCCCACAATCCTTCTCAGTGACTTCAACATCCCTGTTAATAAAAACACTCCTGCTACTTCTAACCTTCTTAGTCTAACCTCCTCATTTGACCTGAAGCAATGGGTACAGGCTTCTACTCACTCTTATGGAAACACCCTTGACCTTGTATTCTCCTACCTATGCACTCCATGAAACTTCCCCAACAATCCTTTTCCTCTATCTGACCGCCACCTTATTAGTTTCTCTCTCTCCCTGTCTGGTACCACCTTTACTCCAATCGCCTAACCATCACCTGTAGAAACCTTCGCCACTTCAACCCTTCTCTCCTCTATTCTGCTACTGACCACCTCTATGAAAAAAATTCACCCCTGTCCTGCCCCAACCAAGACACTTCAGTCTACAATAAATCCCTGTCCTCCGCCCTGGATGAGCTCGCTCCCCTCACTACACACAGAATCAGGCCTCGACCCCTACAACCCTGGCAAACAGATGATACCAGAAATCTCAAAAAACATAGCCGTACTCTTGATCGTCTGTGGCACAAGACTAAGTCTCTTAAAGACTTCAACCAATACAAATCTGCCCTCCAAAAAAATAATTCTTGCCTCCACACTGCCAACCAGCCCTATTTTACCTCTCTTATTAATATCTTCTCATTCAGTCCCCGCCAACTCTTCTCGATCTTCAACTCTCTACTTCGTCCTCCACCGCCTCCACCCACTAACTCACTCACTGCCCAGGAGATTGCTAATCACTTCAAAAATAAGATTGCTACAATTCGTGATGAAATCTCCACTCTACAGGTATCTCCCCCTGTTAAGACCACATGTCAACAGGTACAATTGACACTCCCCTTATTCAAACCTGCTACTATAGACAAAGTTGCTAAACTCCTTTCTAATGCCCACCTAACCACCTGTCCCCTGGACCCTATTCCCTCTCAAATACTACGGTCACCCTCTGACTCTGTCCTACACTCTCTAACTCACATCTTCAATCTCTCCCTCTCTTTTGGCATCTTCCCCAATGCTCTAAAACATGCATTGGTCACCCCCATACTTAAAAAACCATCCTTGAACCCTACCAATCTTAACAATCTATGCCCTATCTCCTTGCTCCCCTTTTACTCTAAACTCCTTGAACGCCTTGTCTACAACCAACTGAGCGACCACCTCATTAACAATAACCTTCTTGATCCCCTTCAATCTGGATTTCGCCCTCACACACTCCACATAAACTACTCTTCTAAAACTCACAAATGGCCTACTAACCGCATAAATCAATGGACACTATTCTGTACTCCTGCTTCTGGATCTTTCGGCTGCCTTTCATGCAGTTGACCACCCCCTCCTCCTCAAAAACTTTACTCCCTCGGTCCCTGTGCTCTTTGGTGGCTCTCATCCTACCTATCCCAACGCACCTTCAGTGTCACTTACAAGTCTACTTCCTCCTCCTCTCTTCCCTTCTCCGTTGGGGTCCCCTAAGGTTCTGTTCTTGGACCTCTTTTATTTTCAATCTACACCTCTTCCCTGGGCCAGCTGATAGACTCCCACTGCTTTCAATATTATTTCTACGCTGACGACACCCAAATCTATCTCTTCACCCCTTAACTCACTCCATCAATCTCCTCATCACTAACTTACTAATAGACATATCTGTCGGGATGTCACACCACTTCCTCAAACTCAACTTGTCCAAAACCGAGCTCATAATATTTCCTCCCCCACGTGCTTCTTCCCCTAACTTCTCTTTCAAGAGCAATGGCACAACCATCCACCCATCTCCGCATGTCAGGGTGCTAGGTGTTATCCTGGACTCGGAACTCTTCTTTTGGCCCCACATCCAATCACTTTCTAAGGCTTGCCGCCTCAATCTCCGCAACATCTCTAAACAACGTCCCTTTCTAACCAATGAAACCACAAAGCTCTTGATTCACTCTGTGGTTGTCTTTCACCTCGACTACTGCAACTCCCTTCTCATTGGCTTACCTTTAAATAGACTATCCCCCCTTCAGTCCATCATGAATGCTGCTGCCAGACTTATCCACGTTACAAACCGTTCAGCGTCTGCTACCCCTCTCTGCCATTCCCTCCATTGGCTGCCACTCACCCAACAAATTAAATTAAAAATACTAACAATAAGTTACAAAGCCATCCATAACTCTGCCAACTACATCACTAGCCTAGTCTCAAAATACCAATCTAATCGTCCTCTTCATTCCTCCCAAGACCTCCTGCTCTTCAGCTCCCTCATCACCTCCTCCCATATTTGCCTCCAGGACTTCTCCCGAGCCTCTCCTCTCCTCTGGAATTCCCTACCACAACCTGTCAGACTGTCTACAAATCTATCCACTTTTAGGTGATCCCTGAAAACTTTTCTCTTCAGAGAAGCCTATCCTGCCTCCACCCAACAACTGCGTTTTTTCTTCATCAGCTCATCCCCCCCACAGTTTTTACCCTTTTGTATCATTTGACCAAATTGTAAGCTCTAACGAGCAGGGCCCTCTGATTCCTCCTGTATTGAATTGTATTGTAATTGTACTGTCTACCCTAATTTTGTAAAGCACTGTGCAAACTGTCAGCGCTATATAAATACTGTATGATAATAATAATAATGCTGGACATAAGACCTGTCGTCACGCCTAAGTTTTTCTTAAGTAACACAGTGGACAAGAGTGAGCAATAAAATGCATTGAGATGTGTCCAGGACTTGCTCTGGCCTGTCTTATCATGCATTTTCCATGGTGCATGGAATGCAGATGTCTTGATTATATACATTTGTGTGCAGCCCCTTTCTTGCCTGAGTTTCTGGCTTTTCCACCAACGCAATTAACAAGCGATCCTCTTTCATCCTTTACATACTTCTCTAAAAAAGGAAATGGAGATTTGCAAAGAGGAGTCTGACTACCTAAATATACCAAAAGACTGACCAAGAAAACAAGCCTACTGGGAAGACAGTAATTTTATGCGGAATGACCAGGTCACTATAAAAAAAGCTAGAAGATGCCTTTCCCTCTTGGTGTCCAGCCAAAAGCTATTGATTTGACAGTGATCAAGTGATGAATAACTGGTGTTGCAGCATACCCATATCAAGTAAATAGACAGTATTGGCCAGACCAACAGAATATTGTATAGGATATATACTTACTTATCACCCAAGCGCTCTTCCATTGAGACACAATATTGTGGAGAACCCGCTTCTCATTCCATGGACCCTGCTCTATCTTCTTAGACTCTTTGTCTCTTACACAAGAAACAGTTATAGGTATTTCCTGAGTTTTCCTTCCAAAATCATCCACAACTGCTGTTGGGAGGCCAAGCCACCTACGGGGACCCTTTTCAGGTCTCAAAGTATGACCAGTTTAAACAAAAATAGAAAATAAGTGATGAATATTGTAATGCATTGCTCTTTTGCCACAGTGTAAATATTTCTACAATGATCTGAGGTACACATGCTATAGGCTCTGTAGGTCATTCTGACTACTAGGTCAACTAACTACTTTTTACTGCATGTAGAGAATACAGCACAGCCAACCTGATAAACTGATTTCTCTCTATTGCAAATGTTACCTATTCACGCTCCTACTCAGCAGCCCACTAGCCAGATGTTCTCAGTCCTGCCTATGTCTCTGTTGCCTGCCCATATTTTAGTGTTTTTAGACACTGTGCCTGCTGCCTGCCATGACCGCAGATAGCAAGCAATTTAGCCACAAGTTTGAAAATAAATTGCTAAGCTATTATTGCTAGACTTGCCAGGCTTCACAAGTTTGTTGCACAATTGCAGCAAATCCACATTGCATGACTCCAAATCAACTGTCTTTTCATCAAGTCTGCTGCAAGATCTGGTTCAGTTATGTTGTGCAATAGTCATCCCACCTCAGAAGTCACTGACTTGCAGAGCTCTTTCTGTAGACTTGCCACTGCAACTTTGCTCTTGCTAGAGACTTGCCACGCAAATTTGCTACAAATTGGAAAAGTGTCAGCTAGAATTTGTGCTTCAAGTGCTCTGCAAGTGTATAACTTGCCAGCGAAGATGTGCAGCAAGTTGACAGACTTACAATTCAACACTGTCACAAATTTGTGGCAAATTATCCTTGCTATCTGGGACCTTGGATTGCCTTTGGATATCACTAACTGTCCACTGCCTGCCCTGACCACCAACAGCCTCTGGACTTAAGTTCCCAAACACTTCTGCTGTGCTATACCTCAAATGAGATCCTCTTAAAGAACCCAAATACTATTTTCTATTACCAATGCTTAATCCTTAGTGCCAGTAGGCTAGAAACTATAGCATTTTGCACCAAGAACTGGGGGGTGTCACGCACCTGGTGGTGGAGTCTGGCTTATGCAGGGAGCAACCTCTCTTACGACCCTGATTCCGGAACCCCTGGTAGTGCAGACAGGGAGCTCGGGAGTGCAGGGCGGCACAAGGGCTTGGATGAGTGTTGATGCAAGCATGGAGGGTTCCTCCGGAGCTCATGCTTGGAAGATAGAGTAGTGGTACAGTCCGGGTTGGCAACAGGTGGGCAGTGTGGTACAAGAGGAGTAGTAGTTACCTCTTATTAACCATTTGGTTAAATTGTTAATGTATTTTGCGTGGGAGAGGCTCGGTGGTATAGAATCTATATGTCGCTACTATGCCATGTTAATTGTATTTCTTTCTTGTCTTTGAACATTTTTTTATAAATATCATTGATAAACAAAGACCCTTAAATTGAATTCTCAAACAGTAAACTTACTTGTTTTTTCTTCTGCAAGGCCCCATTCGTGATAAGATTTGGGCAGGGATTGCTGTACGTACTTTTTATATTTATTGTGGTTCTCCATTAAAATGAAGTCCCTCTGCTTTGTATCTTTCTGGTGCACAATTTTACTTGCCCCTAAAACATGTATAAACTAAATTAATAAAAAAAACTAATAAAACATAGACAGATAAGTGCAGTTCAAACAGCTTCCATACAGTATATGCATTCTAACTGTGTGTTTACAACTGTAGATATTTTCCTGGAACTTAGATCTAATACACACAGATGCAAAAAACACTGCTTTCAGGGACATTTTGCATTTTTTTAACACCTCTGAACACACTTGCATGCTTGCTAATGTGCCTGAGCCATTCAGGGGCAAAAAAAAGGGCCCAGTTACATGCTTCATAAATGTGCGCTTATGCGCATTAATTTATTCTAGTGACTAGAGTACTTCAACATTCCAGCCAATAGTTAATGCTCAAACATTTCTAAATACCATACACATATTAATGTGCAGAGATGTGCCTAAATGCAAGTAAATAATAGGCATTTGTTTGGCCAACTTCTGGCAGCAAAAATGCCTCTAAACGTCATATGTACTGTATGTGTTCAAGAGGCCTTAAAGTGGTCTGAAATCTATACACTTACATAAATCTATATGCAATCTATAAACTGGTTAATTTATATCCTGAGTTTACCTGAATAAAGTTCTTTCTCAAATTCATTCTCAGTGGTATAGACATATTTCCCAGCTTTTGGGTTTATTGTGTCTTGTAGCCTCTGTGGAGGTGGTAATTCAAAGTGTTTGACCACCAATGTTTCTGCTGTCTTGTTTTTGCCACCGGCCACCTTCACTTCTGTCGGTGATGGTAAATATCCAGGTAAGCTATATGGAAATAGAGATATTACCGATCCACTGACATCCATCTATAACCTTGGTGGGAATTCAGAATAGCACCTGATCTATTTTTTGAGGATATTGTAGATGGGGTAAGCACTTCAGCTGTACTAGAACTGGAATATTCACCCGGTTTTAGAAGCTCTGTAATTCATTGCAGCTAGTCAAAATGTAGCTCATCAAAGGGTCAATAGGGTGTAGTGGCGGCTAATCCATTGGGTGCCCGGCCCCCAATCTACATGCAGGGCGCCGGACGCATGTATTTCAAAGGGGTTTTGTTTTTTTAAGCATATGAATAGAGCCTGAGGCTCTAATTGGCGTAAAAAAGTGCGGGCTTGGGGCGCAGTGCACTGCACCCTGAGCCCACCCAGTTGTGTGACATTAGCGATTTAATATTCACTAATGTCTTCCTGCTTCTCCTCCTGGCCAATCAGGAAGCAGGTCCTGAGACCCGATTGGCCAGGGAGTCTTAGGACTCCCGGACAATCAGGTCTCAGGATCCACTTCCTGTTCGGCCATGAGAAGAAGCAACTAAGGGATGTAAAATTCATGTTAGTGCTCCCCGGGATTCAAAATTGTGAGTTTAGTGGTCCGTGAGGTCCGAAAGGTTGGCGACCACTGCTCTAAATTAACACTGTGACATTGAAAAACCTGCCCCTGACACTTCTATATCTTGCATATATTTTTAGGGGAAATCTGTCTTCTCTACTATCATAATTCTATTGCAGACCTTTGCAAAATTGTTCCAGTTGGCTTCAGGAACAGAGATTGTAAATAAACAAAAACAGTATTGTATATTCCTTTCTAATTGGGGGGCGGCCTAGGTGCGCTACATTCCTGGACACATACTGATCAAAATTCGGCCAGTCCAGCAGGGACAAGCTGAATTTTGATCAGTATATGGGCCAACCTGCTTGACAGAAGTCAAGTGTTTAATAGGAAGGAACATATTGGTATATTTTTGTTGATCAGTGGCTGCAGCCACTGATCAGTGTATCTTGACTGCAGAGAGTGCTGATGGCCAGCAGATGGCCAGGTTTTAATTTTTAGCTTCTTTTCTTGACAGATGTTTCCCTGGGCTCCCAGCAAAATAAATATGATTATTACTCTAGTTTACTCACTTGTAATAAACAGGAAGCAGTGTTTCAGGTTTTTTTTCTTGCATAACAACATGTACATTTTGTAACTTGGACTTTTCTAATTCATTGCATGTCCTGAAGTCTTCTTCAGTCAGGCAGTCCTCACTTATCACCACTGTAGCCTTATCCAGACCATACTGCTGATCAAACCTTTCTTTGGCTTCCTTACGTTCCATCGCGTGGGCCAACAGACATTGTGATTTAGCTTTTGTCAACGTCTTCAAAAGAAGTTTATTGCTTCTAAATTTTAATTTGTTTGACTCAGAAGCCAGACTCGGTTTAGACTTCTCCCTGAGCTTATCTTTGGCCAGTCCGCTTACATCAAATGCTTTTGGTTTATCTTCCAAGAAGCTTGGTACATTTGCTTGAGGTGTCATCCATATACTGTTCCCAAGTATAGGGCAACTTTTTGATTTGATATCTTTGGAAAGTACAGAGAGATTTAAATGACATATTTTGTGGTGCTTTGCATGTATGCTTGATCCGCTCTTGCCCTTTGTTTGTGGAATGATATCTGAGATGTTGTAGATACTTTGTGAATCCCATTCTTCATAGGGTAGACTAGAGAGGCCTCTGTCCTTTACCACCTCTTTGGAAAAATTAAGGTCCCCAGCTACACTTTGAATGTATTTGGCTTGATGCTGTAGGGAATGCTGGTTTGATGGGCGGTAATCAGTTATAGGTTGGACAGATGTCGGATGATGAGATCGGCGTGAAGGTAAGCTGAACTTTGAAATTCTTTCAGATGGTTCAAGACAAAACACCATCTGATGACAATAGGTGGCAGAAAGTTCCATCATAAAGCAGCAAAATCCCTTAAAAAAATACAGATTATATTTAGTATTATTGTGATCTCTATTTTTAATTGTATTTACTATATGTTGCAATAAAGTGCTGTAAAGTAAACTGATTAACCATAATCTGAAACAATCATACAAATTAATCCCCATGATCTCTGCAATTTTATTAGTCCAGCACACACTTCGTTTACAGTACTAAGGACCTGAAGAATGGGGATCCTTTACATGCCTGAAATGCTTTGGCTTTTTATTATACAAATTATTGAATTAAACTATTATTCTACTTTTGCTGAGGAAAAACAATCCTCCATGAGTGATCAAACAATGCAGATTCCTACCTGTTTCTGATCAGCTGAAATAGCTGTTTGCTTCACTATGTCCTATGTAGACTGAATCTGAATGGAAGAAAAGCTGAAGGGTCAGCATCCCGTTAGAAGTATATAAGGGAATAGCTCACCAAAACTGAAACTCCTATTGCAGGGGGTGCATAAAGTTTGGCTTGTATCTCAGTGCAGACTTCTGGGAAAATCAGTGAGCCAATCACACAAGCAGGAAATGACATGCATTGGTGCGTTCTGTACACCAGTCCATCCAGTTCAACCATAAAAAATATATATAAATAAAGGAAAGAGCCGCGCTAATAGGTTGAAATAGAGTCTTATGCGGAGACCACCATGATGAGTTCATATCCATGCTGGTGGTAAACTAAACACACAGTGGAGATCCCACCACCTAATAAAATGCGTTATATTTGCTGAGTTAATATTAGAGGTGAACGGTGGGGAATCAAGGTCCAACTGTCTGGTGTGAAAGGCCCTGGCAGGGTGTTATGCCACAGACGCAGTAACACTTGCTATTTGGTAAGCCCGCATTTTATTAGGTGGCGGGATCTCCACTGTGTGTTTAGTTTACCACCAGCATGCATAGAAATGTTAACTGTTTCCTAACTGCATAAAGAACTAGGCATAATAACTGAACTGAAGTATAACATAAAGCATACACATCATTACATCTTCCCCTCAAGTATGAAACATTTAATATGAGACAAAGTCCTTCCATATTTTTGATTTAATGGCTTGACCATAGCGAGAAAAATTAACCACTGGCTCATCATCCGTAGGATTGGTGTTCAGTTGAGAGTCACTCCCAGCATTATCACATGCTGATACGCTTATGTTGTCCTCGATACCCTCAGTAGACTCAACATCCGTGTTTAGGAATTCTGTGCCATCACGGGTTTGTTCTTTATTTCCATTGTTATTTAGTTCCTCTGATGAAGTATCTGCGGCAGTGTCTGGACAAATATGAAATTTGTCTCAGTTTCTGTCCACACTTGGTTTCAATCACATATGATTTTGGTGAATTGGTTTCTTGACAATTCAAGCAGGTTCCCATGTATTCCCAGTGACTTTGTGTGTTATAGCCAAGCACAGAATGGACAAAGGGATTTAGTAGATTTATCTAAATGCAGTTTTTGCTTTTCCATGTTTTGTGATCCTCTGAGCTGTTACCCAATCATGTGGGATAGACTGAGGCTGCAAATTCTGTGGTGCAATTGGCACTGTGGTCCTCAGTGTTCTACCCATTAGCAGCTGTGCAGGTGAGCATAAACTTTTAATAGGTGTTGCAAGATAGTTTAGCAGGCCTAGGTACGCTTCCTGTCCTGATGATTGCACTTTCAGTACAATGGATTTGGCTATCACAACATACTTTTCTGCTAGACCATTGGCCTGTGGGTGATAAGGGCTTGTGGGTTTGTGCCTGATTTCCCATTCACACAGGAAGCACTGGATTTCCACACACGAGAATTGTGGGCCATTATCAGACACAAGTTCTTCACACACTCCATGTCTTGAAAGTATAGTTTTGAAAGCCCATATGACTGTTGAAGCTTTCAGATTTCTCAGCTGCACTAGTTCAAAGTATTTGCTGTAATAATCTACTACTATCAAGTAGTGATTATCCTCAAGATGAAAAATGTCTGTAGCCAGTTTCTGCCATGCCTGTGAAGGAGCATTCCACAGTGTAAGAGGTTCTTTTGCATTGTTTTTTTTTAAATGTCTGGCAGGTTTCACGCTTCTTCACAAGCGTCTCAATATCAAAGTCCAAATTAGGCCAGTACATCCCTCCCATGCTCTGCACTTACACAGAGTGATGCCCAAATGCCCCTGGTGAATTTGTTCCATTACTTCTGCCTGCTGTGACTTAGGAATAAGAATACAGTCACCCATAAATATGATATCCGTATGAATGTATAGCTCATCTTTCATAGGCCAAAATCCCTGTAGTTCAGGACACAGCTTCTTTCGTTGTTCTGGCCAGCCATTGCACATGACACGAGTTAGTTTTTCTAGGACTTTATCCTGTTTGGTGTCTTGTCTTATCTTCTCCAGCCTTACATCCAATATTGGAATGTTCACTAGTACTGTATGTACCTGTTCTTCCAATTCAGGTTCATCCCGTGATTCATGTTCTTCTGGAAACACCCTAGACAGGGTATCTGCCATTGGAATTTCCTTTCCAGGCTTATACTTCACTGTGAGATCATACTGCTGTAGTTTCATGACCATCCACTGCAGGCGTGGAGGTGTAGAAGCGAACAGTTTCTGTATGATGTACTCCAATGGCTTGTGGTCCGTTTCCACAATTACCGGGCGACCATATAAGTATTGGTGAAGTTTCTCACATCCTTTCACAATGGCCAGCATCTCTTTCTCAAATTGAGCATAATTTGCTTGCGTTGTGGTCAGTGCTCATGAAGCATATGCCGCAGGATGTCTTTGCTGAGTCAGTACAGCACCTAACCCAAACTGGGATGCATCCACTTGAAGTACAGTGTCACAGTTTACGTCAAAATATTTCAGTATTGGCCCTGGATGTTTAGTGATCAGTTTTTCACTTTGTCAAAAGTCTTTTCCATGTTTGCATCCCAACACCAAATAGCATCCTTCTGTAGCAGTGCATGTAGTGGTGCTATCTGTTGAGCAAGGCCCTGAGAGAATTTGGATAGATAGTTGAAAATGCCCAGTGATGTCTCCACCTCCTTTCTGGAGGTTGGGGCCTTCATGTTAAGAACTGCTGTAATCTTCTTTGGATCAGGCTTCAAGCCCTCTTTGGTTACTAGGTGTCCAAAATATGTAACTTCTTCTAACCCAATTTGCATTTTGTTTGGATTGAGTTTAAGATTCTTCTCACAACACTGATTGAGCAAAGCAGTAAGGTTTTTGTCATGTTCCATTTGATCCTTTCCATAGACCAACAAGTCATCAACTATTACTTCCACGCCCTGTAGACCAGCAATCAATTCGTGTGATTTCTTTTGAAATACCTCCTGTGCAGATGCTATGCCAAAAAGTACCCTTGTGAAACACCATCAACCCAAAGGGGAGTTGAAAGTGGTCAAGTAGCTGCTGACTTCATTAAGACGCAATTGCCAGTAACTGGACGGGGCATCTAATACACTAAATACTGTTGCTCCTACTAGCTTGTGCGCTATATCCTCTATGGTGGGGAGTTTGTAGTGTTCTCTCATTATTACTTTGTTCAAATAACGTGGGTCAATGCATATACGAATTGTACCTGTGTTCTCCTTCTCCACCACAACCATAGAACTGACCCATTCTGGTGGTTCTCCATCCTAGTGAGTTCTTGTCTGACTTTATCCTCAAGACTTAAAGGTATTCTCCTTGGGGCATGAATGACAGGCTGAGCACCCTCTTTTATACGAATGTGGCTTATACCCAGGAGGCACCCCAGGCCTTTGAATAGATCACAGTACTCACGTTTAATGTCAGCCTCTGTAAGACCTCTGTGCCCACCATCCGCAGTCATTATGATCTTCACAGCTCTAATCTCTTTACTTGTTTCGAGACAGTGCGGCCGGGGCTTGTGTTTCTATCACAATTGCAAAACCTTTTCAGATCCCTCAAAAGAACATTTCGCATGACAGTGACCCATTACTTTCAGCTTTTCACCCCCATATCCCATTATTTTCGGTAAGTCCTGAGTCCCTGAGTCTCTAGTGGGGATTCATTCATGAGGTGATCCAGTTATATGTGGCTTGGCACACAATTTGCTTGTGCTCCTATATCTATTTTGAATGTGACTGGAGTTTTGTTAGCCCCTATCTGTAATGTTACCTTTGCTTCATCTGCAGACTGATGTGTTTTCTGTACTGCTGCAAGATATATCGGAGTGCAGTCTGAGTCTGACCCTGCATTGTCATCATTGTCCTCTATGGCATGTACAGACCGTGATTTTGACCTTTTTTTTTTTCCCAAAAAAAATCTTTTATTTAAAGTAAGGAAGTAACAATAAAATAGGCGAGCATTGAAAATGCAATAAAACATCAGCGTTGTGATTTTGACCTTCTGGTTTGTGAAGACAGGTTACACACCCTGGCAAAATGTCCTCTTTTCTTGCATTAATTGAATATCTTCCCCCTTGCAGGACAGACACTATTTTTATGGAGCATGTTTCCACAATATCCATTCGCTGCTTGTGTTTTACTTTTCCCAGTGCCATATGTGCCCTTTATTCTTTTGCGTGCTCTTTCTTGCCCATATCTGTTGCTGTGATTTTCTATAGCATTAATCTGGTGCAGTGTTCCTTCCAGTACCTGCATGCCCTTTCTTGACATTTCATATGCTCTGGCAATCCTTATGGCTTTCTCAAGATTTAAGTCTTCTTCCTGGAGCAGCTTTCCCTGTCTTTAAACTTACTGTCCATCAGAATACGATCTTTTATCATATCTCCGGCATCATAAAAAGCAAATCCAAATCCAGGGAAGTGTAGCGCCCCTATAGTATAGGTGCTTTTACTTTTGTAGATTTTTGGTAGGAAAGGAAAAATCTGGTCAGGCCTGACTGTAGGTGCAGGCCTAAATGTTTTGAGCTGGGCGGAGAGTGGCTCAGGGGAGGGGCTGGAGATGGAGGGAAGGGACACTTCTTGGAGATTTCTTCCCCTTGAGCTGGGAAAGCTCTAGAAGGGGGATTGATGAGAAGGTGTCACTTCCTGATTCATGACAAGGAGCTCTGACCAATCCAGTGACTGGATTGGCAGGGGGCAGGCCTCCTTAAAGCGGTTGTATACCCTTTAGAGGGATTTTTACCTACAGGTAAGCCTATAATAAGGCTTACCTGTAGGTAAAATTAATATCTCCTAAACCTGTACGGTTTAGGAGATATTCCCCCTCCAAGCAGCTGCGACGTTGCGGTGCATGTGCCATTTATGTCCCGGCGCATGCGCCGTGATGTCCTAGTGAAGGCCTGGCGCATAGCGCTGGACCATGCTGGAAAGATGGGCTCCCACGCGCATGCGCGGGAGTGATGTCTCATGGCTCTGGCCAGTCACAGCGCCGGAGCTGTGTACCTGGAAGCAAGTTCTGAGGGAAGATGTCCACTCCCTCAGAGGGGACCGAGCAGCCCAGTCTGATCTTCGTTCCAAGGTGAGTATTTCATAATGAGCTAGTATGCGGTGCATACTAGCTCATTATGCTATTGTATTGCAGTTTTGGTTTTTTTTTTGACTGGGTATACAACCGCTTTAAATAGAGCTATCTGCCAGCGGGTGTCAGGAGAGTTTGGGTGGAAGAGTGAGGATGTAGTCAGGAGCTGCGGATCAGGCCTCGCCCAGGAGGGGATACCCCTGTCTGGGGGGGGGGTGAACCTGAGGCCTGGGTGCAGCCAGGAGCGGGAGTTGGCTCCTGGAGTGGCACAGGAGAAGCAGGAGAGCAGCTGAGGTCTACACAGAAGGAGACTCTTTAAAGAATCCACCTTATAGTCTGTGAGTGGTGGCCCCTGGGGGTTGGATGAGAAGGCTGGGACAGTCTGGGAGTAGAGAGAGCAGTCTGTGGAAGCCAGTAGGAGCCAACCAAGGGGAAGGAGAGCCATTAGACCGCAGGACAGACCGGATGGGTCTGGAGGATGGATGGATCGGCTGGGCGTTGTAGTTCATCCAAAGGCCCGGCTAGCACCAACGTACTTTGCTACACTAAAGAGATTGCATGGTTTCAGTGAAGGAAACGACTCTTACCCACAAAGGGTGGATCTGAGGCCTTGCCCGTGGCTGCAACAGGCCTCACCATGTGCTAGCTGTGGTGAAGAAGAAGTGTTATGGAGGTCTGATAAATTTCCCTTCGGACCAGGAGAGCAGGTGTAACGGTCAGCAAGTAGTGTGCTGGAGGAGAAGTGTATATACTGGAGATGTACAGTGGGGCAAAAAAGTATTTAGGCAGCCACCAATTGTGCAAGTTTTCCCACGTAAAAAGATGAGAGAGGCCTGTAATTTTCATCATAGGTACACTTCAACTACGAGAGACAGAATGAGAAAAAAAATCCAGACGAACAGCTAGATGAACAGGTCTGCCTTAGACCTGTTTGTCTAGCACTACGCTCTATTGTCATCTGATTGGAATTCCATATCGCCTGTTCTTTGATTTTATCAGGTAAGTGAGATTCTTTTAATAAATTTACACTGGTCAACAGTACTATACTATGTAGAGTTTTTATATCCTTACTGAGGCACGCTGAAATCGTGGTTGGCATTTCCCCTCATACTTGGAGATTCGTTTGTGGATTATATATCGCACAGCTTGGGAATGTGGTTGGATACAGAGATGGCATGGTTGGTGTGCTGAGGCCCATTGGACCGCTCTTGATGTTTACAACCTATGCCTATATACTCTTTACTTCTGGTAAGAGTACCTTTATATAAGTGGTGAAGGTGCACAGTGCATGCTGGTGTATCACAGTCCACTGGAATTACTAGTCACACTACTGGTGCCTTAAATGGTGAAGGACTGTATATGAACTTTGGTATCACTCTCAGATATGGACTTATTATCATTGTTCCCTTTTTATTATTTATTATTTGTACAAGTTTTGTTCACTGAATTTGGGCTGACTGGGCTGGTCCCCGGTCCATCCTTTTGATTGTTTTCCGGGATACCTGCAGGGCTGCAAGTCATTGCCTCCAACAACTGAAAGAGAACCAAGCCATGAACTGTACTTGTTTTATTGCTAAAAAGGATTAAACTTTGGGAAAAGGACTTGTGTGTTTGCCATCTAAACAGTAAACCTTTACAAGTGTGCCCTTGCATGTAGCAACTGGTGAGAGCAGTTGCCAATTGCCGCTCTCGCCTGCCCAGTCGCTGCAGGTAGCACTGGGACAAGCACTTGCATCATCCTGCAATTCAGTGACTTTTTACCATGTGCCGTTACCATTGGCAACCACATCAGGCAACTGCGCCCATGGATTACAAATACGTCCTGCGCCATGCAAAAACTGGGCATCTCAAACTTTTTGCTCCAACTCCTGCTTACAGTAAAGTGTGCCTGAGACTGTTCTTGTTGTTAAAGGGAGAGACTGTGTTACAAGTAGATTTCCAGCAAAACAGTGGCTACTATTAATTACTGTTGCTACCGGCAACCACCGGCAAAGTCAACATGTCTGGACAAGTTCTGCCATTGTCAGTGTGCCTGCAAAGTTGCATCCAGTTCACAAGGGGTTACAGCTATGTGGCATGCTGCAGGCCTGCTTATCAGGACTTTTGGCGTCAGCTTGTCTGGTAACGTGGGGGTGGCGCCATGCCCTGGAAGAGCTTCAGCACTTGCAACCTGTAGTAGACGCCACACGACAGAGGAAGTTGGCGGAAAGTGGTCGTTTGTTGCCTTCGCTGGCATGATTGCCGGAAAAGCTGGAGGGGACCTTGGTGTATAAAGGGGTCCGAGTGGAGCCTCGTGGGGGACTCACCTTCGGAGTGATTGAAGGGACCGAGCGATTGTGCCTGATCTGTCCGGACTGTTGGATCCCAATGGCGTAGTTCATTGCGTGGGCCCGGTGTGGCCATTGTGATGAACCGTTGACTCGACTGGTATTGGTGCTGCAGGAGCCATGCCACTACACCGTGGACCTGCAATCAGGAATGTGTCATCCGCAGCTGCGGAAGTCCCGGAAGGCCGGAGTGGGCCTGGAGGAATCACTCCAAGGCGGGGTACAGTTGCAGCCTAGCAACTCCCCTGCAAAGATAGAGGACAAGCGGGAAGAAACAGCGGAGGCCCATCACCTGGCCAGGGACCTGGGACCCGTGAGTACTGTCCTGCCGGGACCAGCTAAAATCCCTGATGTGCTAGTCAGCTTGCAAGCCCTTGCCATACCTGTCCAGAAGGAGCCGCTGCCAGAGAGAGGAGTCTCCTCAGGTGAGCTAGATGGGGAAGGTGAGGAGCGAGCCTTAGACTTGGGTTCCCCCAGACTGCAGTGTGAGTTTGGGTCTTTAGAAAGACTTACTGATTGGACGTCCCCCGGGTCAAGTAACTCTGATGAGGCAGAGTGGGAAATCGGAGGGATTAGTGCTCCAGGAGCCCAAGTAGAAGGGAGAGAGCCAACACCCAGCATGTCATACAGACCCCCTGCAGAAACTCAAGTAAATCAGTTGTTTCATCACAGGCCATCCACAACCCAGACCAGGGCACCAAATTGTTACCAAGTGGTGGTGAGGTCACCTGAAACTGAGATTCTCCCCGGGAAAGGAAATGTAAGGGACTTGCCAAGATTTTCCAGATTTCAGCGGGAGGTAGCCCTGGAGTGGGGCCTGGACTTTCCTTATGTCTCACCCCAAATAATGGATGTTGTGGAGGACTCCCAGCTAGAGTGGGAGGACAAACTTATTTGGGATTATCTACATGTCCCAAAGCCATGGAGAGGGCCAGAAAGTGAGTTGTGGGCCCGGTTCTTGGAGATCAAGCAAGAATGGCGACTTGGGAGGTCACTCTACAGAGACAGTGCTCATTGTAAAAGTGGGGCGGCCAACCCAGAGCCACTTTGTCTACACAGATACAGTAGTTGGGGGCCGAAGAAGGTTGCTGGACTATGTGTGAGAAAGTTTAAAGTGTCACATAGACTGCTGGATAGTGCAGCATGATTCCTCTGTTTCTGACTATTGCATGACAAACTAGCCTGCCACCCTGTGCCCAGTGGAGGAGACTGTTTCACTACAAGGACACTGGGGTGAAGTTTGTTCCTGTTCTCATTCTCTTTAAGGACTGTTTGTTCGGGGAAGGACTCTTCTCATCAGGTACCTTAAAGAAGAACTCCTACCTAGACTTTCTTTGTTTCTGCTCCTGTAGTGGGATCATAACCCCTCACTGACAGGGCAGGCAGGTGAAAGTGGAAGAAAAAGTTTAATTTTTCAAATGTTGCTCTACTGGAGGTCTATAACCCCCTCTCAGTAGACTTTCTGTTATTTGTAGATAGTTTAGTTAGTTGTTCTCTCTTCTCTTAGGAATCCAAGGATGGACTGGCTAGTCATCCTCATCTGTCGTGAGTCAAGTCAATTAACTACTACTACAAATTATGCCGACAAAGTATTTTTCTTTCGGTAGAAATGCTTTGGTCCAGGAATGTAAATGGTGTATATGTTTGGCTAGATGCAGGGACGTGTAGCTAGAAATGTATTATACTGTACAGTGTAAATAATTTACAGAGATGATGATGGTATATTTTTGTACTTAATTTATTTGTACAGTTCTCCATCCAAGTGTGTTCCCTTTTCCCCTCCCATTTTCTGATTCTGGGATGCCTGTGCTCTTGGGCCCAAGAGCTATTTTTCGTAAATTGGGATGAATGAGAAGGTGTCACTTCCTGATGTATGACAATGAGCTCTGACAAATCCAGTGACTTGATTGGCAGGGGGCAGGCCTCCTAAATACAGCTATCTACCAGCAGGTGGCAGGAGAGTTCGGGTGGAAGAGTGAGGATGTTTTCAGGAGCTGCGGATCAGGCCTCGTCCGGGTGGGGATCCCCCTGTCTGGAGGGGTGAACCTGAGGCTTGGGGCTTGGGTGCAGCCAGGAGTGGAAGTTGGCTCCTGGAGTGGCACAGAAGAAGCAGAAGAGCAGCTGAGGTCTACACGGAAGGAGATTCTTTAAAGAATCCACCTTATAGTCGGTGAGTGGCGGCCCCTTGGGAGTTGGATGAGAAGGCTGGGACAGTCTGGGAGTAGAGAGAGCAGTCTGTGGAAGCTGGTAGGAGCCAAGGGGAGGGAGAGCCATTAGACCTCAGGACAGACCAGATGGGTCTGGAGTATGGATGGGCTGGGAGTTGTAGTTCATCCAAAGGCCCAGCTTGCACCAACGTACTTTGCTAAAGAGAGTGCATGATTTCAGTGAAGGAAACCTGCGACTCTTACCCACAAAGAGTGGATCTGAGGCCTTGCCAGTGGCTGCAGCAGGCCTCACCATGTGCTAGCTGTGGTGAAGAGAAAGTTTTATGGAGGTCTGATAAATTTCCCTTCGGACCAGGAGAAGAGGTGTAACGATCAGCAAGTAGAGTGCTGGAGAGAAGTAAAGGAGAAGTGTAACAGTCAGCAAGTAGTGTGCTGGAGGAGAAGAAGTGTATATACTGGAGATGTATATAGTAGGTCCTATGTTTAACCTTTGGGCATCCCATAGTTATACCTAATCCCTTTCCAAGTTCAATTCCCTAAATAAAACAACAACAAAAACAAAGTACCGGCCCTTTCAGTGACTTTGGATGTGTGGAATTCGTGTGATTGAGGGCAGCGGGCAGGTGGACCACAACTATCAGCCACTCTTAAGGGAGCACATGGCTACAGAAGGAATGTTCTTCACATTGCTGTTTGCTACCATGACTGACCCAACTTCTGGTACCATGTGATGATTTCACATGAATTATGTGCAGAAAGCATGAAGCTTTAACATTAGGCTTGTCCTTAACTACTTGCCGACTGTGTACTGTATTTATACGGTGGCAGTGTGGCTCTATTCCACGAATCGCTGTATATAAGCGGCGATCTGCACATGCGTAGTTAGCGGGTGGCGCTCTTGTGCCTGCCGCACTCTGCAGGAGTGTGCTCATGGCTCGGGGGGACCGCGATGACCTGCCAGAGAGAAAGAACAGGGAACTGCCAATGTAAACACGGTAGTTCCCTGCTCTGTCAGCCTGTCACTGGGATCAGTTAGATCTCTTATGCCTATGGTAGCCCAGCCCCCTCACATTTAGAACACACCCAGGGAACACAGTTAACCCCTTGATCTCCCCCTGCAGGTTAACTCCTTCACTGCCAATGACATTTATACAGTAATCAGTGGATATTTAAATTTCTGATTGCTGTATAAATGTCATTGGTCCCAAAAAAGTGTCAAAAATATCCGACATGTCCGCCCCAATATCAAAGTCATGATAAAAAAAAAAAAAAATGTAAAAACGCCAGAAATTAATTCTCATGGTTTGTAAATGCGGCAACTTTTGCACAAACCAACCAATTAACGCCGATTGTGATTTTTTTTTTTTACTAAAAATATGAGGAAGAATATAAATCATCCAAAACCGATAAATAAATTTGTTTTTATATTTTTTTTTTTTTTTGGAAAAAGTAAGAAATATTGTTTTTTTTGCAAAATTGTCGCTCTTTTTTTGTTTATAGCGGTGATCAGAAATGACGTAGAGGTGATCAAATACCACCAAAAGAAAGCTCTATTTGTGGCAAAAAAAGGGCACCAATTTCTTTAGGGTACAACGTCGAACGACTGCGCAATTGTCAGTTAAAGTGACGCAGTGTCGAATCGCAAAAAGTGCTCTGGTCCTACAGTGGGAAATCCTTCCGGGGGTGAAGCGGTTAATCAGCAGCATCCATCTTACAACTACTGCTCCTCACCTCCAGATCACATGACTAAAAATGTTAACTGTTTCCTAACTGCATAAAGAACTAGGCATAATAATTGAACTAAAGTATAACATAAAGCATACACATCATTACAGTGGGGACACAGGCTTGCCCTTCTCTTTCCTGGCCAGCCAGGTTGCATGCTCAGATTGAGGCCCCATTCACACCTGAGCATTTTGTAGCTTGAAGCCTGAAGCTACAAAAAACTGGAGGGGAAAAAATCAATGATTCTCTATGGAGATGGTTCACACCTCCAATCCAAAACGCCTGAAGCTAAAAGCCTGAAAATGCCTGAAGCTCAAACAAGTTCTGGAAGTATTTTTTCAGGCAGATTTGGGCGTTTTCTGCTTTTTACATTGGTGACCTTTTGACCTGTACAAAATTGTGGTAAAATTGTGCGACTTTCTGCCTGAGAACGACACACTCAGGTGTGAATGCAGTCTAAGGGTCTGGTATGGATTTCCTGGGGATCCTCACATATTTTTGTGTGTGAGCTACCCCCTTAAAGTCTAAAGTCCAAATCAAGAGAGCAGTCAAGGATGACAACCCTACCCCTCCATTGATACCGGTATTAGATTTCTGTTCTTGGATTTAGATATGCTTTAGGGTAAACATAAAAACAAATAACTCACAATCAGTTCTGTTCAATGCATTAGGCAGGCCTCATTTACACGGTTGGTTGGAGACACAGGTAGGATCTCATGTAAGTATGCCAGCATATTCCTGCGGCTGGGGTGCTGCAGGTGCTGTTTACAGCCACCCAAACTTCTGCGTTGGGAAGTACATAATATGCACATAAAAGCATTAGCATTTACACAAGTACAAGAATGTATAGCCACTTACCTCTATGGGTGGCTCTACGTTAGGGTTGCCACCTGTCCAGGATTCACCCGGACAGTCCGGGTTTTGAACCTTGTGTCCAGGTTTCAGACCATCTGAAACCCGGACACAATATTCAAAATGGACTGCGGCTCCCCAAGTAACCAAGTACCACAAATGCTGAGTGCATAGGTGTGCACACGGGCCCCACCCCCATGCACAGACAGGAGAGGAGAGAGGGCTTGATGTGCTCCTCCTCCTCCCACCCCTACCCCTCTGTCTGCCCACCCATACTGCAATCCCCATTGTATTGTGCCTCAGGAAAGGGATGTGTGGGCTGGGAGTTTGAATCTCAGCAACTCAGCTCAGATACATTGTGGATGAGAGGTGGCAATGCCTGAGCCTCCATCCTTGGGTGAGTGAGCTCACCATCCACCATCTGTGACTGAAGTCTCCTCCTTTCCTTTTCTCTCCTGCCTCGAAGCACACTAGTACACTAAGGTAAGGGGGACTCGGATGTAAGGGGTGCCCTGTGGACTCTGATGTAAAGGGGGCTTTAAGGACCCTAATTCAAGGGGGGATGCTGGGAACTCTGATGTAAGTGGATGGTTTGGTGAGCAAAAACTCCCTTACATCAGAGTTCCCCTTTACACCAGAGTCCACAGTGTTCCCCTTGAAAAAAAAGTTGCAGTGTGCCGCTAAAGTGTTCGGGTTTGGCTTGAAGAAAAGGTGGCAACCCTGCTCTACGTACCACCTGTGGCTCCCCAGCTGCAGGAAAACTATGGGGTCCTTAATAGACATGTGCGGTTCGTTTCATTCCGAATTAATAATCAACATTTTTTTCACTTTGGGGAGATTCCTGAATACCCGAATTACAATATAAACAAAGTTTACCGGATGCTCCGAATAACGAAACGAAATTAATTTGAATTTTGGAAATTCTAACTGAAATTCAAATCAAATTTTACATTGAACTCCAGTCAAATTCTAACTGTACACATATTGCTGAAATCAAAGATTGTGTATGTTATTAGAGTACCATTACAAAATAATTGTTTTCGTTAAGCCAAAGGTGATTTAATGAGTCATTGTAATTTTGATTTTTCTTTTGCATGTTCACTTTGCCACATTTGAATTGAAAAAAACCCCGAAAGTTTTCGATTCGACCGATTCCAAATTTATCAATTCGAAAAATATCGGTAAATTTGAAGAAAATTCGAAAAAGACATAAAACAAATTCCTAATACGAATTCAGAATACGAATCCCGAATACGAATTGAACGAATCAACCGAATTTAACAAAACTAAACAACTAGATTAACAAATCAAAACTAAACAAATTTTTCTGTCATGCACATGTCTAATCCTCAAACCAGAACTTGTCTGTGTTTCCAAGTGTCCATGTTAATGAAGCCTAAGACCCATGTGGCAGAGCGTTGCCCTGCCAGGGTCTAGATGGTAAGGATGGCCCAGGATTCTCAACCTGGCAGGTTGAGGGGCTTCAGAGGCGTTGCGCATTTAAGCATTTAAGAGGAAACTGGCTTTTCTGTTTCCTCAGTATTGTTTAACCTCCCTGGCCGTATGATTATGTCAGATTTTTGCGTCTCAAAGCGGTACATTGTTTTTCATAGAAATTTGGCGTTTTATATCGTAGGCCTGTAAGTCTTAGGAATAACTCGCTTAAATCTGTCCAAACAAGAGTCTATTAGACATCCCGGGTATGATAAAGTTTTAAACACGAAATCATAAATTATAATATAATAAATAACTATAAATAATTATCAAAAATAATAATACAATAATAATAAAATGTATTTAATAATGTAATCAAATCAAAAACACTGAAATGTGCTCAGTTGCAGAATAGTCTCTGTTGTCACTTTCAGTGTCTGATGGCGAATTTCCCCACAAATCAGTATTGCTCAATTCTGCAAGTGATTCTTATTTACTATCTTTGTTTTCTTGCTGGTCAAAAAAACGCTTTTGACATAAAGGGACACTTTTTGGATGCCATGGACATAGTCAAGTTTCCAGGCAGCAAAAATGGCATATATAATATAAAAGTGCATGCAGGGCACTGGGCAAAGCACTAGGGACAAAAGGGGTGTAAAATGATTTGATACAGTAATGTAATCTTACAGATTTCAGTGTACTGTATGTGTTCTGTGTGTTTCACTATTTGAATTTCCCGCCGGTCTCCGCCCCCGTGCGATACGACTCTCGCAGGGAATGGAGCCCAGCACACAGAGTGAATCGGGCGGAAGACAGGCTGCCGACACAGCGGGGGGACATCGCTGGATCCAGGGGACAAGGTAAGTAACTTTGCCTGGATCAGGGTTACCATTTTTGGTAATCAAAATTTACCCCGAGCCACATTCGGGTATACCGCTGAGAAGGTTAACCACTACAGATCCGCGCTATAGCCAAAAGACGGCTACAGAGTGGAGCTGAATTGTCGGGGGGGACGTCCACCCCTTTGCACGCTCCCAGCGCACCTTCACAGCCACGCTGCGCGAGCGTGCCCGCGGGTCAGGCGGACTCGATGTCCGCCAGCGACCCACGATCGCCTAATAGAGAAGCAGAGCGGGGAACCCCCAATGTAAACACGGCGGTTCCCCGTTCTGTCAGGAGACATAACAGAGATCTAATATGTCTGATATGTCCGCTGCAATATCGCAGTCATGATAAAAATTGCAGATCGCCGCCATTACTAGTAAAAAAAAATAATAATAATAAAAATACCATAAATCTATTCCCATAGTTTGTAGACGCTATAACTTTTGCGTAACCCAATCAATATACGCCTATTGTGATTTTTTTTTACCAAAAATATGTAGAAGAATATATATCGGCCTAAACTGATGAATACATTTTTTTTAATATATATATATATTTTTTTTTGGATATGGATTATAGCAAAAAGTAAAAAATACTGTTCTTTTTTCAAAATTGTCACTATTTTTTTGTTTATAGCTCAAAAAATAAAAACCGCAGAGGTGATCAAATACCACCAAAAGAAAGCTCTATTTGTGGGGAAAAGTGATAAAAATTTTGTTTGGGTACAATGTCGCACGACCGCGCACTTGTAATTCAAAATGCGGCAGAGCTGAAAGCTGATAATTAGTCTGGGCTGGAGGGGGTTTAAGTGCCCAGTAAGCAAGTGGTAAAAGTCCACTTTGGGATCTGGAGCCCGGGGATTTCTTAGAGATCCGGGTGGGATGAAATCCCCAGTCCTGGGTCCAGGATTTGGCTTTAGCCAGGACACTGATTGCCCAGCTGGGTGGGGGCCTTATAGGAGCAGTCAGGACCAAGGTTCTGAGTCACACACACTGGGGAGACAGGCGATCTCCAGAGGACTAAGATTGGAGGAGGCAGTCTGGTCGTCCACATCTGCAAAGAGGCAGGTGTGACCACAATCACGCCGCAGAGGATCACTTACAAGCCAGGAGGGCTAGGATATCGCTGTGTTTGATGCATGAGACTGCACAATCTGTGTGCAGGTGAGGAAAACCTGCAAGTGAAAAGGAACCAGCCTGAAAAAGACAGTGTACCATTTTGTTTTGGCTGGACGGCACAAAAGTGTTGTGGACTGTCTGTGAGGATGAAGCAAGGGTGTGAGTGTCATGAAACCACAGTAACATTCTGTCTTGAAACCACAGCAAACATTCATGTCTTATCTATTGCCTACCTTGCTGCATGTGTCCAGATAAAGGCCGGGCCTCCCTTACCTGTGTGCTTTTGTAGGCCCTCCTCAGCTGGGCTCCACCCCAGGCCCTAATTGGGAACAGGATAGAACACCTGGCAGTGCAAGCCTGCATTGCTGATCAATGTTTGTCCGTGTTTGGCTTCGTGTGTGGTTGTTCCTATTGTTTGCTCTGAGTCTTATTCCGTGTACTGATCTTTGGCTTGTCTGACTATCCCTGCCTGATACCCCGATCTTCAGCTTGTTCTCTGTTTCCCCTGTCTGCTTGTGGCCCTGACCCTTTGCTATTACCTCAGACTTTTCTTTGCTGTTCCTGCCCTGCTGCTTCCTCTCTTCAACCTGTAGCCAACTGAGTGTGAGCTAGGGGACCCCAGGGGCCGCGACTTGGATCCAGTTGCAGCCAAATCCATCCTCACCACTAGAGGGTCTGGTGAATACCCACTGGCTCTTAGACTCTGCGCCCTGGGGAAACCAATGCACTAACTCCCTGTGTTTTCAGTGTCTGTGCTCCAGGGGGCCCTCTTCCTGTATGGGCCGGAACTCATTAGCAGCAGTCAGCTATAGGTCCACAACCTTAGTGGTGCACTTCACAACCCTCGGTGCGATTCGCACTACGGTGGTGCGCACCTGTCACCTGATCCCATTTGTTGTAACAGTTTGATCAGCCATGGACCCGGCTGATGTGTCGCTACCCGCAGATGATCTGCTGCAGGGCATAGTCTGCAGACTCGAGACCCAGGAATCTAATCAGACCCAGGTGATGTGATTCCTCCAGGATTTGGCCTCCAGCTTTGAACAACTTCAGGCCTCTTTAGGACCTCCGGTGCAACAATCTCAACCGCCATCGGCGGCCGCACCTATTCTAGTCACAGCCGCAGCCACAAACTCCTTGTATTTACCAGCTCCGTCCCAGTACTCTGGGGACTCCAAGGCCTGCAGGGGGTTCCTTAGCCAATGCACCGTTCATTTTGAGCTCAAGCCCCAAAACTTCCTGTCCGATCGGGCAAAGGTAGCCTATATTATATTATAATAGAGTAAATTCAGCGCACATGCGGAAAAAAGATTAGTAAACTTGATTGCAAGCCAAGCACTGATAAAGGCAATTCATAACCTTAAGCATATGTAAATAAATCAATGAAACAGTGCAGCGCAAACAAAAAGAAACAGTCTTTCAGCCAAAGAAAACCATAACAGTCAGTAAAGTCCTATTCCGTTAATGGCTAAGGCTGCGTGTCAAACCATATCTTCCAGCTTTGTTTAGGAACATCATAAAACCTCCCGGTGAATCACAGTGCCTATAATATACAGAGCATGCAGGTGAAATGCACACGTGGATCCTGCCACCTCAGACACTCCAAGCCTCTCACCTCATTGACTCGACCCGCAGGGGTCACAGAGCATATGTAAGTTACACGAGATCCAATCCTGATAGTGTTCTCACTTTTACTTGGGATACAGCCAAAATGCTCCTCAAAGTTGTTGCATACAAAAACAAAAATGGAAGAAATCTAGTGCTCTCCGTTTGTTAAAAAACATTCATTTATTAAAAGAGAAGAAAATCACTCACATGGTTCAGCACCTCCACTGGTGCGAGTACAGTTAGCAGACTTGATAAAACTTCAAAAAGGACAGCGGTGGATAATGACGAACAGCGCGGCTTCAACCTCCAGCCTATATTATACCTCTCCTGTCTAGCAAGGCCTTAGCCTGGGCCACCCCCTTCTGGGAGAATAATGATCCAGTGGTTTCTAGCCTGACTAGCTTCTTGAAACTCTTGCGGAATATCTTCGAGGAACCAGGTCATGTCTCCTCAGCGGCCAGCTCCCTTTTACGTCTCCGTCAAGGATCCGCTTATGTAGGACAGTATGCACTTCATTTTCGTACACTGTCTGCTGAGCTGGAATAATGAGGCCTTGGTTGAAACATTTTTACATGGCCTCTCTGACAGAGTAAAGCATGAATTAGCGGGAAGAACCACCCCTGCTGATCTGGACGGGGTCATCTCCTTGTGTAATCAGATCGACATCCATTTTCAGGAGAGGTCCCTGGAAAAAAGACGCCAGCACTTCCCGACCCTTTAGCAGTCTGAGCTGCCCTCTCTTTGTCTCGAGGAGCATCCCCTGCCAGCTGAGGAACCCAGGCAGCTAGGCAAGACCAGGCTATCTTCCAAGGAATGTGCTAGGCGCAGAACTCTGGGCTTATGCCTCTATTGTGGGGGCAAAGGTCACTTTCGTGACACTTGTTCACTTCATCCAGGAAACCGCTCAGGTCCAATACACCTGGAAGGTGGATTATTGGACCCAGAATTATCATCTTCACCTCCTCGTCTTCTTGTTTCTGTGTCCCTCCATGTTGGCGATTCCTCTCATCCGGTAATGGCATATTTGGATTCTGGGGCTGCTGGCAATTTCATGGACTGGGGTACTGCATCTTCTATGAGACTAACCCTTTCGCTTCTCACCACGCCAGTGATGGTATCAGCGATTGATGGGACTGTTCTACCAGGGGTCCTATCCGCTTCCAGACCCTCCCCGTTACGATGTCGGTAGGGACACTCCACCAGGGGTGGATGTTCTTCTTCATCTTGCCTAAGGCCTCAACTCCCATCATATTGGGCCTTCCTTGGTTATGGTTCCATTCTCCACACGTGGATTGGACTTCTGGGCAAATCTTGGCTTGGGGGCCCTCCTGTTCCTCGTCTTGCCTACTCAAGGTTGCCCCGCAAGTGGAACTTCCTATTGCCACCACCTCAGTATCTCCTGTTCTTCATTCTTCCATTCTTCTTCTGCATGTAGCAATTTCTGGGATGTGCCCTGCAACAGTCAGGTTGATACACTCTCTAGGTCATTTGGAACTCTGGAGGAGCAGTCCACTTGTGAACCTGAGCCTATCTGTCCAATCTCATGCATCCTTGCCCATTCTACGACCTTGGAGTCAAAAACTCCTCCAGGCAAGAACTTCGTCACTACTGAGTTAAGAGCTAAGATCCTTCATTGGGGCAATGAGTCACAGTGCTGCAGTCACATGCTCCTTGGGTTAGTGTAGGGAAAGGTAGCTGACTGCGTGAGGGACAGATTTGAGACATTTTAAGACCTGATCCTGCATCCTGAGATAGATTACTTTACTACTGCTGTCTGTGCTGTTGCTCTGAGGACAGATAGCAGAAATTAGAGATTTCACATACCGCTGCTTTGAGTTGCAGATCAAGCTCTGCATAGAACAACGATCGCTACGATCGTGCTCTACGATCAGATTGTTGGGGGAATTTGAGATTTCAAATACCGCTGCTGTCACGTACCTGGTGGTGGAGTCTGACTTATGCAGGGTTAACCTCCCTTGCGACCCTGATTCGTGAACCCCTGATAGAGTAAACAGGAAGTCCAGGAGTGAGGATGGCACGAGAGTTGAGTTGGTCACCGGTGATGGTTGGAGAAGCTCCTCCGGTCTCGTGCAGGTTTGGAAGGTCGGTGGTACAGGCAGGGTCGGCAACTGGCTGGCGGTGCAGTACAAGGGAGCAGGCAGAAGAGTCGTCGGGTACAGGCAGGGTCTGTTAACAGTCTAGCAGCAGAAGTTCAAAAGGAGCGGGCAATCGGGTGGTCGTAGGCAAGCTGGGGGTCGGTGCAGGCAGAGTGAGACAAGGTCGGGGCAAGCCGGGTCACTGGTAACAGGTTTACAGGTCGCTCAGGAAAACAGGTCACACGCTGTAGATCAGACAGCATCTGCTTACAGGAAGCAGGAAGTTTAAATAGAGCTGTTCCTCTAAGAATTAGAGGAAACAACAACCAACTGCTATTAACCCTCTGCACTTCTTCTAACATTGCCCCCCCCAAGGGGCAGCCTCCGGATGCCCAGCCGGGCCTTCAGATCCAGATGAGTTCTCCAAAAGGACCGAATAAGTTCCGTGGCATGGATATACGGTGCCTTGAATAAGCCAGGAAAACCTCTTGAGTAGACCTAGACTTCCGGGCCGACCCGTAGGCCTCCGACGGGGAACCCCCCCCGTTACAATCTTCTTCACGTCTCCCAATTATCGTCAACCAACAACAAAGGAGATTAAGAATCTCCTTGTCGAGATAAATTTGAAGGACGAAGGACATTCGTCTACGACAGACTAGATGTCGCACACTGGACAAAAGGACTCGCTGGACATTTGGACAATGGTCACTGGGCCGAACGGGGCTGGAACAGAGTGAGACGGACGTGGCTGGGGGTCGAACGGATGCTGGTGGGCTAACGGGCGAGGAAAAC
>BLSH010352329.1:610362-624982 GCA_018402905.1 Glandirana rugosa | reverse complement strand
GTGCTGGGTGTCTGGTGGTGGTCACTGATGGGTGATAGGTGTCTAGTGGTGGTCATTGATGGGTGACGGGTGACTGGTGGAGGTCACTGATGGGTGACGGGTGACTGGCGGTGGTCACTGATGGGTGACGGGTGGTGGTCAGTGATGGGTGACTGGCGGTGGTCAGTGATGGGTGACAGGTGACTGGCGGTGGTCAGTGACGGGTGACATGCCACGGTCACTGACGGGTGATGGGTGACAGGTGCTCTTTATGATGGCAGTCTGATGACAGGTACACTTTATGATGACAGGTACCCTTTATGGGGGCATATGTGGTGACTGTTGGGTGACAGGTGCATTGGGGGGGGCAGGGGGGGTCAGTGTCAGTGTGATTTTACTTTGCAGATCAGTAACTCACTGATCCCAGCTCTTCTCTCCTCACACTGGACACTGTGTGAGGAGAGAAGAGCTGGTAACAGTGAGTTACCGCTCTGTTTACACTGGATGTGATCGGCTGTGAAGTAGATCACAGCCGATCACAAGGTATCAGCCGCCGGTATCAGCCGCCAGCCGCTCCCGATCGCGCGCATGCGCCGTGCGAATGGCGGGCGTGCCATTTGTGATCAGCTGTGACTTCATAACCAATGGCTGTTCACCCCTGTCGGTGAAGCGGCGTGTCCTGGGGACACGCCGACACCGACAGAGCCGGGATGCGCGCGCCCGATCGCGCGCAATCCCGGCTTAAAGGGAGGACGTCATATGACATCCACCCGCTGAAAGAGCAGGACCGCTCCGCCGTCATTTGACGGTGGGTGGTCCTGAGGCGGTTAATATAATGGTAAAAATGGTGCAAATAGTAAACGTAGTCAAAACATAGCCAGGGTACTGTAGCCAAAGTGGGTAGTCAGAACAAGCCAGTAAATCATAAAGCCAGAGATCAGCATAGTCAGATGCAGCAGACAGGATCAGGAACCAGAAGGGACGTTAGTAATTGCAAGTTTGCAACAGCAACACAGCAGAGAGTTTCCACATATGTTTGACCAAGGCGAAGGCACAGGAGAAATGAACCAGTAGGGGCTGGCTGTAGGCTGGAGTGACAAGCAGGAAATGATCACCAGGTAAGCCACAGTGGAACAATGAGTGCTGGAAATAAACCGACAGCTGAGTGCTGAGAAGGGAGGGCTAAGAGCCCAGCCCTGACAGTGTATGACTGTCTGTATGTTTGTCTACAACTGCATTTGTTATTATGGGTCTATGCATTTGTGTGTGATTATGTCTATGAATACATGTGATTGTGTGTCCGTGTGATTTTGTATGCAATTGTATGTCAATATACAGTCAGGTCCATAAATATTGGGACATTGACACAGTTCTAATCTTTTTGGCTCTATATACCACCACAATGGATTTGAAATGAAATGAACAAGATGTGCTTTAACTGCGGACTTTCAGCTTTAATTTGAGGGTATTTACATCCAAATCAGGTGAACGGTGTAGGAATTACAACAGTTTGTATATGTGCCTCCCACTTTTTAAGGGACCAAAAGTAATGGGACAGATTAACAATCATAAATCAAACTTTCACTTTTTAATACTTGGTTGCAAATCCTTTGCAGTCAATTACAGCCTGAAGTCTGGAATGGATAGACATCACCAGACGCTGGGTTTCATCCCTGGTGATGCTCTGCCAGGCCTCTACTGTAACTGTCTTCAGTTCCTGCTTGTTCTTGGGGCATTTTCCCTTCAGTTTTGTCTCCAGCAAGTGAAATGCATGCTCAATCGGATTCAGGTCAGGTGATTGACTTGGCCATTGCATAACATTCCACTTCTTTCCCTTAAAAACTCTTTGGTTGCTTTCGCAGTATGCTTTGGGTCATTGTCCATCTGCACTGTGAAGCGCCTTCCAATGAGTTCTGAAGCATTTGGCTGAATATGAGCAGATAATGGCCGAAACACTTCAGAATTCATCCTGCTGCTTTTGTCAGCAGTCACATCATCAATAAATACAAGAGAACCAGTTCCATTGGCAGCCATACATGCCCACGCCATGACACAACCACCACCATGCTTCACTGATGAGGTGGTATGCTTTGGATCATGAGCAGTTCCTTTCCTTCTCCATACTCTTCTCTTCCCATCACTCTGGTACAAGTTGATCTTGGTCTCATCTGTCCATAGGATGTTGTCCCAGAACTGAGAAGGCTTTTTTAGATGTTGTTTGGCAAACTCTAATCTGGCCTTCCTGTTTTTGAGGCTCGCCAATGGTTTACATCTGGTGGTGAACCCTCTGTATTCACTCTGGTGAAGTCTTCTCTTGATTGTTGACTTTGACACACATACACCTACCTCCTGGAGAGTGTTCTTGATCTGGCCAACTGTTGTAAAGGGTGTTTTCTTCACCAGGGAAAGAATTCTTTGGTCATCCACCACAGTTGTTTTCCATGGTCTTCCGGGTCTTTTGGTGTTGCTGAGCTCACCGGTGCCTTCTTTCTTTTTAAGGATGTTTCAAACAGTTGATTTGGCCACACCTAATGTTTTTGCTATCTCTCTGATTGGTTTGTTTTGTTTTTTTCAGCCTAATGATTGCTTGCTTCACTGATAGTGGCAGCTCTTTGGATCTCATATTGAGAGTTGACAGCAACAGATTCCAAATGCAAATAGCACACTTGAAATTAACTCTGGACCTTTTATCTGCTCCTTGTAAATGGGATAATGAGGGAATAACACACACCTGGCCATGGAATAGCTGAGTAGCCAATTGTCCCATTACTTTTGGTCCCTTAAAAAGTGGGAGGCACATATACAAACTGTTGTAATTCCTACACCGTTCACCTGATTTGAATGTAAATACCCTCAAATTAAAGCTGAACGTCTGCAGTTAAAGCACATCTTGTTTGTTTCATTTCAAATCCATTGTGGTGGTGTATAGAGCCAAAAAGATTAGAATTGTGTTGATGTCCCAATATTTATGGACCTGACTGTATGTGACTGTTAAGCCTCGTACACACGATGCGATTGTTGTACGACTGCACATCCAACTTTTCCCCGAATCGGCTGTCCGTGATTTTGTCTAGCATACTGACGGTAGTCAAATTATCGTTCGACAAAGCCGAACGTAGTGACGTGTTACGAGCATATAAAGAGGAAGTTCAGGTGAATGTGAATTGTGAATTACGGACACAGGTTTACATGACCCAACACTTCCTGGATTCCGAGCATGCGTGTTTGTACTTACGACTTTTGTTTGTCTAACTTCCGTACACACGAGCCGGAAATCGGACGACGCCTTGTCGGCAGACAAAAGTTTTCTAGTTTGCTCATACAACTACTGTTGGACGATAATTGTTGAATGGAGCGTACTAACGGGCAAATTATTGTACAACAGGTTGTCGTACGACAGTTTTCGGCCGATAATTGTACCGTGTGTCCTGTGTACCGTGCGCCTTTAGTATGATTGTGTGTCTATATATTAATGTATGTCTGTATGTGTGATTGTGTCCTATTGCATGTATGATCATGTTGCTGGTTAAATAGATTGTTGTACATGTATGAATGCAAACAAAACCATAAATACATTACTATCTGTCTAACCTTGGTTTCATATCTGGAATAAGTCTAAGAGCTAGATGTAAGCAAATTGAGTAACTTAATAAATATATCACTTTGTATTCTGCTATATTACATTAAAGTTATTCAGTTGGTACTGCATAAGCCATAACTACAGACTACAAACCTCTGGAATCGGGACGGGTCGGTGGTTGACCCTGCGGATGGGCCCGATGTTCGACTCGAACATCGGGCGTTCACACATTTGCACAATCTAGAACATTATGGGGCGTTTGCGGCAAATTCGAGCGCCCCATAATGCAGTGCGAGACCGCGGGGAATGACACCCGCCGATTGGCCAAAGCATGCACATGACCTGCATGCTTTGGTCAATCACAGCGTGCTCTGCTGTGAAAGCCATGATTGACCATAAGCAGGGTGCCTTTGGCCAATCATGGCTCAGAGGTCTCAGTCCACACTCTACACCAGATAAGGCCGCTTGTAGTATGTAGTGTGTGAAAGTGGAGAGACACTGCAGCATTGGAGCTAGTTTAGTTAGGTTAGTTAGTGGCGTGTAAGCAGTGTAGTATTGAGATACAGTATAGAGTATATACAGTCAGCGCAGGCAGTGTAGTATATAGATATAGTGTAGCCTATATACAGTCAGTGTAGGCAGTGTAAGAATATATATATATATATATATATATATTTACTGCATTCAGCGTAGACTATATATACAGCTCATTTAGTGTGCAGTATATACAGTCAGTGTACGAATATACTGTATACAGTATCTCACAAAAGTGAGTACACCCCTCACATTTTTGTAAATATTTTATTATATTTTATATCTTTTCATCTGACAACACTGAAGAAATGACACTTTGCTACAATGTAAAGTAGTGAGTGTACAGCTTGTATAACAGTGTAAATTTGCTGCCCCCTCAAAATAACTACAACAAAAGTGAGTACACCCCTAAGTGAAAATGTCCAAATTGGGCCCAATTAGCCATTTTCCCTCCCTGGTGTTATCTGACTCATTAGTGTTACAAGGTCTCAGGTGTGAATGGGGGGCAGCTGTGTGAAAGTTCAACATGGCACCTCATGGCAAAGAACTCTCTGAGGATCTGAAAAAAAGAATTGTTGCTCTACAAAAGATGGCCTAGGCTATAAGAAGATTGCAACTGAGCTGCAGCACGGTGGCTTAGACCATACAGCAGTTTAACAGGACAGGTTCCACTCAGAACAGGCCTCGCCATGGTCGAACAAGGAAGTTGAGTGCAAATGCTCAGCGTCATATCCAGAGGTTGTCTTTGGGAAATAGATGTATGAGTGCTGCCAGCATTGCTGCAGAGGTTGAAGGGGTGGGGGGTCAGCCTGTCAGTGCTCAGACCATACACCGCACACTGAATCAAATTGGTCTGCATGGCTGTCGTTACAGAAGGAAGCCTCTTCTAAAGAAGATGCACAAGAAAGCCTTCAAACAGTTTGCTTAAGACAAGCAGACTAAGGACATGGATTACTGGAACAATGTCCCATGGTCTGATGAGACCAAGATAAACTTATTTGGTTCAGGTGGTGTCAAGTGTGTGTGGCGGCAACCAGATGAGGAGTACAAAGACAGGTGTGTCTTGCCTACAGTCAAGCATGGTGGTGGGAGTGTCATGGTTTGGGGCTGCATGAGTGCTGCCGGCACTGGGGAGCTACAGTTTATTGAGGGAACCATGAATGCCAACATGTACTGTGACATTCTGAAGCAGAGCATGATCCCCTCCCTTCAGAGACCTGGCCGCAGGGCAGTATTCCAACATGATAACGACCCCTAAAACACCTCCAAGACGACCACTGCCTTGCTAAAGAATCTGAGGGTAAAGGCGATGAACTGACCAAGCATGTCTCCAGACCTAAACCCTATTGAGCATCTGTGGGGCACCCTGAAATGGAAAGTGGAGGAGTGCGAGGTCTCTAATATCCACCAGCTCCGTTATGTCCTCATGGAGGGGTGGAAGAGGACTCCAGTGGCAACCTGTGAAGCTCTAGTGAACTCCATGCCCAAGAGAGTTAAGGCAGTGCTGGAAAATAGTGGTGGCAACACAAAATATTGACACTTTGTGCCCAATGTGGACATTTTCACTTAGGGGTGTACTCCCTTTTGTTGCCAGCGGCTTAGACATTAATGGCTGTGTGTTGAGTTATTTTGAGGGGACAGCAAATTTACACTGTTATACAAGCTGTACACTCACTACTTTGCATTGTAGCAAAGTGTCATTTCTTCAGTTTTGTCACATGAAAAGATATAATAAAATATTTACAAAAATGTGAGGGGTGTATGAGATACTGTGTGTATATATATATATATATATATATATACAGTACAATCAGTGTAGACTATATATACAGTGCATCCGGCGGTGTACAGTATATAGTACAGTGCAGTGCGATGTTAAAAAAAAATCCCCATCATATCCGGAAGGCCACCCCAAGGGGAGGCAGGCGCTCCCAGGCCACTAAAAGAGGGAAACCTCTGTATCTACAGTGAAAAGTGGTGGTCGTGGACATGGTGCATCCTCTGCAGGCGGGTCACGCTTGTCCTTTTTTTTCTGCTGTTGGCCGTGTTATTGAGCCACAACATGCAGAAGAGTTGGGGGAGTGGATAACTAAGCTGTTCTCATCCTCCTTATTTTCTGTCACCCAGGCTCATACTAGTTTGCCTTGCAAAGCAACTGCCAAAGCGGCCTATTCCACCAGATCCTTGTACACAGTTACTCCTTCCATAGCCCCACCATCATGCAGTCATCAGAATTATTCAACCATAGTGTCGGTTACATGCTTATGGAGGATGCACAGCAATTTGAAGGCTCCGATGTTGGTTCCCAAGTTGAGGAAGGGAGTAACGTTACCCTAGAGAGAGGGGGTGCCACAGAAGGACAAGAAACTAGCAGTCATGTTCCCCCAGCTGCAGCATACTGCCAAGTTTGCTCCAGTGACAATGAGGGAGGGGATGATGAGGACACTGACTGTACTTGGGTGCCTGAGAGAAGAGAGGAGGAAATTGAGGAGGAGAAGGAGGCACAACTCCAACGAGGCAGGATGTCTTCCAGGGGCCAGCTTAAGGCAGCCACCCTATTGTATCACACCACAGAGCTCCACAGGTGCAGGGCGCTGCTGACTCCCTGCTGACTTCCAAAAGTTCATTGGTGTGGGCTTTTTTCAACACTTGTGCAGTAGATTGCACTGTTGCTGTTTTAAATGTATGTCTGAATTGGATCAAGCATGGCCAGAACAGCAGCCGCTTGGGCACCACATGCTTGACAAGACATATGACGACCTGCCATGCAGTCCGTGGGCAACTGCACCTCAAAGACCCACATCATAAAACAAGGAGGACTTCTCCTTGCTCCTCATCTGTGACCTTAACCCCTACTATACCTCCATTCCTCTCAAAAGCCTGCACTGAGAGGAATGAAGGTATAGCAATGGGTGCCACAAGTACTTGCAGCCAATCTGCTAGCAGTACACCACCAGTTGATTTCAGCAGGCAAATTTCCCTACCCCAGTTGCTGAACCGTAAAAAAAAAAATACGGTCCCAGCCATCCACATGCTCAGCGTCTAAATGCTAGCTTGGACAAATTGCTAGCACTAAAACTGCTGCCTTTTCAGTTGCTAGACTATGCCCCCTTTCATGCTGTACCACAGTAGCAGGTTCCAAAAAGAAATTTGTTTCCAGCTCTCTACCGTCATGTGGAGGACAATGTTTTGGCCTTCTTGGACAGGGCGATCAGCAACTAGATTCATATTACTGATGACTCATGGTCCGGCAGGCATGGTCAGAGATGTTACCTTTCCTTAATGGCGCACTGGGTAACTCTGCTGGCAGCTGGGAAGGATGCAGGACAGGGTTCAGTGTTGGAACTAGTTCCGCCACCATGCCTCCAAAGAAATGGTGGTTATTCTGCCTTATCTGCTTCCTCCACCCCCTCCTCTTCTTCTACCTCTGTGGCCTCTTCTGCAGAAATTTCTTCTGAGCCAGCAGTGCTCCCTAAGCCTTCAAGGGGCTATGCAAGCAGTCAGGCTAAAAGATGCCATGTGGTGCTTAAGTTGGTCTGTCTAGGGGACAGGAGCCACAGAGAGGCAGAGATTCTGTCAGCTCTGCGGGGGCAGGCTCAGAGGTGGTTGTCGCCATGGCAGCTTGAGCCAGGAATGGTTGTATGTGACAATGGCACCAACCTTCTCTCTGCCGGACACTTGACACATGTTCCATGCTTGGCACATGTCCTGAATTCAGTGATGCAGCGTTTCTTGACCAGGTATCCAGGCTTACCAGATATTCTGAGGCAGGCCAGAAAAGTCTGTGGTCATTTCCGGTGGTCATACAATGCCAGTGCTTGGCTGGCTGACATTCAATGGGAATTCAACCTGCCCACCAACCTCCTCATTTGTGACATGCCCACCAGGTGGAACTCAACATTGCAAATGTTGCAGCGGCTGCACGCACAGCAGCGGGCCATCAATTAGTACCTGTGTGAGTATGGCACCAGGACAGGCTCAGGGGAGCTTGGCTTCTTTTCACCACGCCAGTGGCTACTGATCAAAGATGCATGCACTGTCCTGTCACCATTTGAGGAGGCCATGAGGATGGAGAGCAGCGACAATGGATACATCAGTGACACTGTCCCTCTAGTTTTCCTGCTGAAGCACACGCTTCGTGGAATCATGGACAGGGCACTTAAGGCAGAACAGTGGGAGGAAGAGGAGGACTTCCTCTCCTCTCAAGGCATCCTTTCTGCAGAGAGCATTCCTGCAGGGCCGCCAAACACACAGGAAGAAGAGGAGGAGGATTGTGTCAGCATGGATGTGGAGGATAAAATGCAGCAGTCTTCAAGGGATGGTTTTCAATCCCCAGAAACCCAAGGAGTTGTATGTGGCTGGGAGGAGGTAGCTCCTGATCCTGACAATGTCCTCCTCAGTGACCCAGATGACTCTCATGCCTCCTAAAACTTACGCTGCATGGCCTTCCTGATTCTGCAAAACCTGCAAAAAGACCAGAGGGTTTGTGGTATCAAAGAGAGGGATCATTACTGGCTGGCAACCCTTCTTGATCCACGTTGCAAGGGTAAAGTTGCACAGCTCATCCTGCCTTCACAGAGGGAGCAGAGGATGAAACAACTTCAGGATACCTTGAAGAAAAATGTGTGCAATGTCTCTCCAGACCCTGGGAGGTTACCATTACCTGGTGCTGAACAATGGGTTTCTGTGGCTGGTCAGAGGAAGAGCGGTGGAGAAGGTGGCCGGCTGACGAATGCCTTTAAACAATTCTTCAGTCCTCAGCGCCCAGGTTTAAGCAACCATTGGCAGTGTCTGCATTATATGGTGCAGGAATATCTAGGGGCAAGACCAGACTTGGAGACCTTTCCAACTGAGCATCTACTGAGTTACTGGGTCTTGAGGATGGACCACATGGCGGGAACTTGCTCAGTATGCAATTGAGCTACTGGCCTGTCCTGCATCCAGCGTGCTTTCTGAACGGACATTCAGTGCTGCTGGAGGGTTTGTAACGGATCAAAGAGTGTGCCTGTCTACAGACTCAGTGTATAGACTCACATTTACAAAAATGGATCAGCAGCTATCAAGCCCCTGATGCTGATGTAACTGATTGAATTTGCTAGGGATCTGGGATCACTTGAAGACTGCCTATCCTATTCCTCCTGAATCTTGATGATGCTAGCTTCCAACAATATTTTGGGTCTAGGGCACCACCAACACCCAAGGCCAAATTTTTCTGTACCTGTTTAACAGGGAAATGAAGGGGAGGTAAAGTATATCTGCTTTAAAATGGCCAACATCCCTAAATAATAGAACAACGGTTTCCCCAAAAAGCGGGACTTAAAGGGCACGAAGACATAAGTGATTAAAAAAGAGTTTTATTTATTATCAAAAAAGTTTTTCATAAAAACTATCACTTTGAAATACTATATACAATATTTCAATGTGTTGAAACACAAGAATTGTGCTGCCTGACCAAAAATTGGTCTAATGACAATGTAATTTACACTTACATATACATCTGCAAAACTTGATCCAACATGTTTCAGAGTTACTTCTACTCCTTCCTCAGGGAAATTGGTTTTATGCAGTCTAAATATTCTAGAAAGATATAAAAACATATTATAAATCTATCAAACATACGACATGAAAAGACTGGTTCATTTGCAAAAGGTGGTATGGTCACATGAAAATCACAGGATATGTAGCAGCACGGGTCAAAAACCGAGCAGAGCAGGACCGACCAACCCTCAAGGAAGGGGGAATGGCATCCAAAAATATGAGAAATGGCAGGATTGCCAAAAAGAAGAGGTTGGAAAAACCCAGCAGGGGGCCACGTGCATACACACTGGAACCAGGAAGTATACCCTGTCAGGAAAAGAATGAGGGGTAGGTATAAATAAAAGGTATATGCAGGGATGGTGACTTGGGATGAACCTAATTATCCCAAACTCACACATATCAACATGTGTGAGCCATAAACATGTGTAAAAAATATATGTAGCCATGTGCCCCCTTGGGGGTGGCTGATAGTAGTGGTTCATCTGTCTTCCTGCCCTCAATCACACTTTCGTCCTTTCATCTGGAGTCACGGAACAGGCCGGTACTTTGTTTTTTTTTGTTTTTATTGGGGGAATAAACTTGGATAGGGAAGGAATGACTGTGGGATGCCCAGAAGATCAAAAAGGGACCATCTGTATACACGTCTGTCGGTATATACTCCTTCACTTCTCTCCTGCACATATGCTTGCAGACCATTACTCTCCTTCACTTCCCTCCTGCACATACCCTTGCAGAACGTTGCGCTCCTTCACTTCCCTCCTGCACATACACTTACAGAACATTGCTCCTTCACGGTGAGGCCTGAAAGGATATTTATCAGGCCTCCATTACCTCTTTCTCTCCACCCTGGCTAGCACATGGAGAGGCCTGCATTCCCGGTAGCAGGTCCTCCGGACCACCCATCACAGGTAAGGGCCACGGGCCCTATAAGTGTAGCTAAGTGCATTGGTGCTAGCTGGGGTTTGGTGGACCACTGCTCCCAGCCCATCCTCTTCCAGGCCACCACAGCCCTCCTGGCTACTCCGGCCTGCTCCACTGCCCGGTGACACCACTCCCGTGGCTGGCTCCTCTGACCTCCACAGACTGTCCACTGTATCCTCCCATCCTGCTCCAGTCCTCTTCTCCAGCTCCCAGGTATGTCACTCACCATCAACAACACCGGTGGATCCTTTAAAGAGTCTTTTCCAGTAGCCTCTTTGTTGCTCTCCTGCACCCCTGTGCCGCTCCAAGATCTCTCTCCTCCTGGCTGCACCCAAGCTCCCAGGCCTCAAGGTCACCTCCCTAGGTCACCCTCCTTCCTGGATGAGGCCTCAGCAACACTGCTACATCTCCACTCTTCCACCTGACACACTCCTCCCAGACTGGGCTGACCATGGGTATTTAAGGAGGCCTGCCCCTGCCAATCCAGGTTGGGGATTGGTCAGGGCTCCTTAGAACACCCCATATGGCTACACCCAGTGGCGAGGCTAGACATACTGTCACCCGGGGCAAAGGCTCAGTTTGGCGCCCCCCCCTTCCCCCCCGAAGACGGTGGAGTCAGCAGGGTCATGAAAGGGTCATCCCGTGCCCAAGACAAAAATTACTGCTCTTTAAATTTTAAAAGTTGCTATTGGGACTTTTTTAAATAATAAAATAAGCAACAATTTGTTAGGGTAAATTCACACTAAGTGTGGTAGGATTGTGTTGGGTGGCTATTGCGGCACAGTGCCACCACAAGACAAAGAAAAATACCTTTCCTCCTATTTGGCCAATTCACACAAATGCTGCGGTGGTGTGTACTATAAAAAGCACTGCATGTGCAGGGTACCTCCCATCAAGCTGCAGCCAATAAAACGCAATGAAATGTCACTGTTTGACATTTCAGTAAAGTCTGTAAAAAAAAAAAAAAAAAAAGTAAACCGTGTGATGCACTGTAATTTTCAATGCAGCCACTGGTGTGAATGTCCCCTGGGGCTTGGTTCACATATATGTGAATCATATGTGTTTTTCTGGCACTCCTCTCCTACATGGAAAAATCATAATTTTTTTGCTAGAAAATTGCTCAGAACCCCCAAACATTATATATGTTTTTTTAGCAGAGACTCTAGGGAATAAAATGGCAACCATTGCAACTTTTTATTTCACACGATATTTGCGCAGGAATTTTTCAAACGCTTTTTTTTTGGAAAAGAAAGTTTAGTAAATTAAAAAAATACAAAACAGTAAATTTAGCCCAATATTTTTTGTATATTATAAAAGAGGATGTTACGCCGAGTAAATTGATATCCAACATGTCACACTTTAAAATTGCACACTTGTGGAATTGCGCGAAACTTTTGTACTTAAAAATATCCATAGGCGACGATTTCAAAATGTTTACAGGTTACATGTTTAGAGTTACAGAGGATGTCTAGTACTAAATTAATTGCTCTTGCTCTAACGCACGCAGCAATACCTCACATGTGTGGTTTGAACACCGGTTACATATGTGGGCGGGGCTTACGTATGCGTTCATTTCTGTGCGCGGACACGCGGGTGGCACTTTAATTTTTTTTTTATTATTATTTATTTTCCTTTTTTTTATTTTTACACTTTGATCACTTTTATTCCTATGACAAGGAATGTAAACATCCCTTGTAATAGGAATGGTGCACGACAGGTCCTCTTTATGGAATGATATAGGGGTCAATAAGACCTCACATCTCTCCTCCAGGCTGGAAAGACCGAGATCAGAAAAAAAATAATGATCCTGGCCTTTCCAGTCGCATACTCGGCTTTGTTTACTATACCCGGCCCGGACGTGACGTCATAAAGTCGCGCCCGGGCCTCCGAGGGTCATAGAGATGACTGGGGACCAGTCTTCCTGACAATCATCCGGCGGCGACGGATCTCTTCTTCCTGCCGCCGATCGTACAGGCGGCCTGGGAGAAGCCCCGAATGGCAACAGGAGGGGGGGGACGTCCCCTTCCGCTGCCTATAAGAATGATCAAGCAGCTGAAATGCCGATATGATTGTTCTTATGGTGTAGGGAATCGCTGGCCGGAAAGAATGATATCTGAATGGTGCTTGTAGCTGCAGGCACCATTTAGATATCCCCACTTAAAGTCTAGGACGTCCATGGACGTCCTACGGGCGGGAAGGGTTAATCAGAGTCCCCTCTTTAATCAACATTTCAACTTTTACATCAAGAGCCACCCTTTACATTAGGTGTCCCACTCTCACATCAGAGTCCCCTTCACATCCAGAGTCCCCCTTAATCAGGAGCTCCCTACTAAGCATGAAGAGTCCTCCTTTAACATCAGAGTCCTCCTTTATATCAAAGATCCCCTTCACAGAAGCAGCAGCTCTCAAAACCAGAAGCCATCCTTACATCAGTAGCCCTCTACTTAACATCAAGAGTCCCCCTTTACATCAGCAATGGCCTTTTAAATCAGGAACCCCCCCTACATCAAGGGGTCCTCTTTAAATCAGGAGTCCCCCTATACCAACAGAGTCCCCCTTTACACCTGGAGTCCCCCCTTACATGAAGAACCCTCCTTTCACATTAAAATCCCTGTTTACACCCTGAGTGTGCTACATACAGGGTGTAAGGCTCAGGAGTGCATGGTGTATAGAATGCGGTCATCAGGAGTGTTGGTGTACCGAGCGCGGTGATCAGGAATGTGTGGTGTACAGAGTGCGGTGATCAGGAGTGTGCAGTATACAGAGTGCGGTGATCATCAATGTGCTGTGTACAGGGTGTGGTGATCAGGAATGTGTGGTGTACAGAGTGCAGTGATCAGGAGTGCGCAATGTACAGAGTGTGGCGATCAGGAATGTGTTGTATACAGAGTGCAGTGATCAGGAATGTGCTGTGTACAGAGTGCGGTGATCAGGGATGTGTGGTGTACAGAGTGCAGTGATCAGGAGGGCGCAGTGTACAGAGTGTAGTGATCAGAAATGTGCGGTATTCAGAGTGCGGTGATCAGGGATGTGCGGTGTACAGAGTGTGGTGATCAGGAATGTGTGGTGTACAGACTGTGGTGATTGGGAGTGCACAGTGTACATTGTATGGTGATCAGGAATGTGCGGTGTACAGAGTGCGGTGATCAGGAGTGTGCAGTGTACAGAGTACGGTGATCAGGAATGTGTGGTGTACAGAGTGCAGTGATCAAGAGTGTGCAGTGTACAGAGTGCAGTGATCAAGAGTGTGCAGTGTACAGAGTGCAGTGATCAAGAGTGTGCAGTGTACAGAGTGCAGTGATCAGGAATGTGCTGTGTACAGAGTGCGGTTATCAGGAGTGCGCAGTGTACCGAGTGCGGTGATCTGGAGCGGGCGGCGTGCAGGGTGCGGTGATCTGGAGCGCTCGCCATGCAGAGTGCAGTGATCTGGAGTGGGCAGCGTGCAGAGTGCGGTGATCTGGAGTGGGCAGCGTGCAGAGAGCGGTGATCTGGAGCGGGCAGCGTGCAGAGTGCGGTGATCTGGAGCGGGCGGCGTGCAGAGTGCGGTGATCTGGAGTGGGTGGTGTGCAGAGGGTGGTGATCAGGAGTGCATATCTCACTTGCCAGTTTAAACCAAAAATGACTCCCCCCCCAAATCACTTGTAACCTCCAAATCCCCTCATTCCCCCTCTTAGCATAAACCATCTTCCCCTACCAGAACATAGCAACACCCCCCCCCCCCCTCAAATACTCCTAGCATGTCGATCCTCATAAACTCCCCCCCCCCCCCACAACGATACAAGACCATCCCCTTCTACCAAATACGATTCTCCCCCTTACTCCCCTAAACCTCCAATGTTCACTAAACCCCCCCCTCAGTAAAAACCAAATTTGACCGTTCACTCTATACGTGAGGACTAGTGGTGGGAGACGTGTGGTGGGTGAGGTCTAGTGGCGTGAGACGTGCGGCGGGCGAGGTCTAGTGGCGTGAGACGTGCGACGGGCGAGGTCTAGTGGCGAGAGACGTGCGACGGGTGAGGTCTAGTGGCGTGAGACGTGCGACGGGTGAGGTCTAGTGACGTGAGACGT
>BLSH010352329.1:543030-589497 GCA_018402905.1 Glandirana rugosa | reverse complement strand
CCCCCCCCCCCCCCCCCCCCCCCCCCCCCCCCCCCCCCCCCCCCCCCCCCCCCCCCCCCCCCCCCCCCCGATCAGATCGGGGTACAGAGGAGGTCTCTCTAGCTAACAGCGGGCACCTCATGCAGTCTCATCTTACACAGGACTTTTAGGTGGGAAGTTTAGCATGGAGTACAGGGTCACTGTAAGACCCCTTTCACACTTATGTGACTTGGGACTGCAAAGTATGCATGACAGGTCATTCCCCCATCATTTCCAGTGAGTACCGTTCATATCTGTACAACTTTGATATTGTGCCGACTGTAGTCCCTGCATTACTTTGGTCCAACTTTGATGCAACTTGAGTTCCATAGACTTCAATGTTAAACCCTCAGTCGCATGCAAATTGCACCTGAATAATATAGATGTGATTTCTGTAATATGATTTCATTGTGCCAAAGTTGCAACAAAGTCATACTGATCCAAAATTGCGGCAAACAATCAAGGTAAAATCGCGTCGCACAAGTGTGAAAGGGGCCTTAGTGTTCACTCCTCTCCCGCCACCTGTGGTAAACCCTGATGGAGTTTACTTCCTCTGTATTCCCCTGCAAAGTAAAAGCATAATGGGCTACTATGCATCGCATAGTAGCCCATTATGTGTCACCTGCAAATGAAGCCTGCAATGTCCCGCGCTGTCCCCTGAGCAGGCAGCATGTCCCCGCGCTCTACAGGAAACACAAATCGGAAAGAGATTAAAAGGCCCCTCCCTTCCCTTGCACCTCAGTTTGTATTGCAGATAGAGAGAAGCCTCCACCATGTGCATAAGGAAGAAAAAAACACTCCCAACTCAAGAACACCTCGGTTGTGAAGGAAACTTCAACCAAGCAGTGAAAACGGTCAAAAAAGAAGGGGTGGGAATCTAGACGCTGTCCTGGAAGATTCCTGGAAATGCCGTTACCGGTAAGTCTAACGGGGGTTTTCCTCCTTCATCTTCCAGGACAGCTTACTTAGAGAGGATAATCAAGATTGCATACCTTAGGGAGGGACCACAGCCTGTAAAACTTTCCTTCCAAAGGAAAGGTCCTGGCTGGAGAGCATCTGGACTCTATAGTGTCTGATGAAGGCATGTGAAGAAGACCAAACAGCTGCTTTGGATATTTCTTCCCATGAAGCTCCTGCTCGTCCTGCCCAAGATGTAGCTAATGATCTAGTAGAATGGGCTTTAACTTTTTTTAGGAGGGGGCCTGATTGGAAAATCTGTATGCCCAGATTAGTGTCTCAAATCCATCTAGCAATGGAACTTCTGGATACTTTAGCACCCTTCTTGGGACCACTAAATAAAATGCTGGGAAGAACTGAATTCTCTAGCAATTTCCAAATAATGGAGTAAGCACCTTCTGACATCTAGAAAGCTAAACCTTTCTTAGGAGCACTGCAAAAACTGGGTAGAATCCCTTCCTGAGACCTGTGAAAGGAGGTAGAGACTTTGGGCAGGTATAAGGGATCTGGTTTAATAACACTGTCCTCCAGGACTCTCAAAAAGGGGTCCTTTAAAGGAGAGAGATTCCCGGTCTGAGATCCTTCTGCCTGAAGTTGCAGCTAACAGCAAAGTAATTTTTAATGTAAGCCACTTTAAAGAAGCTCCCTCTAGTGGCTCAAATGGTTCTTTGGTAAGCCCATTGAGGACAAGGCATAAGTCCCGGGGGCCACCTGTTTGGGTAACCTCAGGGTGGATCTAGATCTTGCCAAGAGGAATTTCCTAATCAAGGGGAATTCAGCAAGCCTTCTATTCCAGAAAACTGATAGGGCAGCAACTTGTACTCGTGGTGTACTAATTGACAAACCTTTGTCAACGCCACTCTGGAGGAAATCGAGGACAGAAGGCAGAGAAAAGGAATTGCTTCCTGTCCACCTTTGCCAGGACATGAAAGTCTTCCACATTTTCCCGTTAATTTTCCTAGTGACTAATTTACGACTACTTCGTATAGTGTCGACAACTTTATCTGAACAACCCTTCAGTTGTAAAATGCGCCATTCAGCATCTAGGCCGTCAAATTGTAAATCTGAGGGCTTGGATGGTAAACCGGACCCTGCAGGGGGAGATCCTTGCGCTCCGGAAGGGTCCAAGGAGGAGCCACTGACAGCGCCATCAGTGCTGAAAACCAGCTCCTCCTGGGTCACCAAGGGGTTATCAAAATCACCTTTGCCTGTTCCCGAACAATCTTTTGGATTACCAGGGGAAATAGAGCAAATGGAAGAAAGGCATATGCTAGACCGAAGGTCCAGGGGAAGGTCAGTGCATCCGTCCCTAGCGACCCCCTCTCCCCCTGTATGGAAAAGAAGGTTTCCACTTTCGTGTTCTGTTTGGATGCAAACAGATCTGGGACACCCCATTTTAATGTGATCTCCCTGAAGACTTCCGCATTCAACTCCCAACAGTTGTTGAGACTTACTCTGCTCAAATAATCTGCTATGGTGTTTGAAACACCCCTGAACTGCTGAAATCGAGGAAATGGTTGTCTCTACCCAAAATAAAATTTGTTGGGATAGAGACAGCAGGCTGTCTGAACGGGTCCCCCCCTGTTTGTTCAGATATACCACAACTGTGGCGTTGTCTGTGAAGACCAAAATCTCTTTGCCCTGTATTACAGGTACCAATGCTCATAAGACTTTGCCTACTGCCAGAAGCTCTCTGTAATTTGATGACTGATTCAGTTCTTCTGGCATCCAGACTCCCTGAGCTTGCCAGTTGTCTGAATGGGCTCCCCAACCCCAGAGAATGGCGCCTGTGGTAATTTTGATTGGTGTGCTCTGAGCCCATGATCTTCCCAATACTAAATGGTCTGCTATTTCTCCCCAAGACAGATCTAGAGAATCTGCCAACGGAAGGGGTACTAGCTGATTCAAGACACTTTTTTCTTGCGATTCCATGATTTGAAAAGAAATGCCTGAAGGGTCCTTGAGTGCAGTTCAGCCCAAAAAACTCCTGGGATTGCTGCCGTCATGAACCCCAAGAACTGCATAATTTGGCATATAGACGTCTTGTGGAAGTAACCTGAAAGTTTGGACTGACAGAATAATTTTTTCCACTTTCTCTCTTGTCAGGAAAATTTTCTTACTCACTGTGTCTATCTGATAACATAAAAAGGTTATGGACTGAGAGGAAACCAGGGAGGATTTTTCCTGATTGATTTTCCAGCCTAACTTCTCAAGGTTCTGAATTGCCAATGACGCGGACCATTTTTTGTTAGGATGGCAAACCTCAGAAACTTTTGATGCTCTGGACAAATCGGTACATCTCAGTACGCATCTTGGAGGTCCAGGGTGATCGTATAAGCCTTTTGGAGTAAGATTTCTCACCGTGTAAATATTTTCCATCTGAAATTTTCAGAATACCAGAAACCTGTTCAGCAGACTCAAATTGATTATCATTGGAAACCTACCGGAGGGCTTCTGGACAAGGAACGCGTGAGAATAGAACCCCTGGAACTTTTGATTGTCCGGAACTGGAACAATTACTTGTACCAATTCCCACTGGGAAACTAGATTTAACATCACTTGTTTCCTTACATGGTCTTGGTCTCTTGCAGCCGGATGAGAAAAAAACCTGCGGGGTGGGGGAAGGCTGAATTCCAGCCTGTAACCTGGCCGTATTATCTGAAGGACAATGTAATTTTCTGTAATATTTTCCCATTGACTGAAAATAAGGCAGTCTTCCTCCTGCCCATGGCCTGGCGTCATTGAGTGCTCTTGGAGGGGGCTGCAGGAGTAAATAGTGCTCCAGCCTTGGCCTTGTCTCTATTAAAGGACCACTTCTTTTTAGCCTGAATTTTGCCTGATTTAAAATCTGATTTGCCCTGAGGGCCATGAAAAGGTTTCTTGGTACGAAATGTGATGTTTTACAGGGAAAAACTGTCTCTAAAGTAGAGCCAAACAAAAGCTTTCCTTCGAAGGGGATTCCGCATAATTTATTTTTGGATGTGATGTCACCCTTCCAGGATTTAAGCCATATTGCACGCCTAGCTAAATTAACAAGGGTAGAGGTTCTGGCAATAGATTTCACTGAATCAGTTGCAGCGTCCGCCAAAAAAGCTACTGACTTGGCTACAAGTGGGAGAGATTCTCTAATTTCCTCCACGGGTGTGTGAGGAAAGAAGACGATCCAACCGTTTGACCCAGACATCTAAGTTAGGTTCCTTGTTAAGCATGTGGCGGCCAGTGCAGAACCCAGGGCAAAAACCGAGGAATCCCAAGCTTTACGCAACAAGGACTCCGCTTTTATGTCCATCTGATCTTTGAGGATCCCTGAATCCTCAAAAGAGGATTTTTGGAGATCTGGGATAGGGGAGAATTTAGGTTAGGGCATTATACAACACCTCCTCTTCACTAGTGTAGAAAGGAAAGCATCTCTTGTGCCCTCTAGAGAGAGCGTTTCTTTTCACGCTCTTTCCATTCATCTAGAAGCATGTCTCGTAATGACTGATGAACTGGAAGGGTCCTATGTCTGCGATTTATTATTTATTTTTTTTTTTTTTTTCAAACCGCTGTACATTTTGTCCTAAACCCAAGTGGCTTCAGCAGGTTCCTCAATGCGTTCAGACACTAAATAGCCTTTAAGGCCTCATACACATGGACGTTTTTTGATGCCGGCGTTTCTGGCGTTTTTTGCAGCTCTCCATGTTAGTCAATGGCCCCATAAAAACGTCGGCTTTTTTGAGCTGTAGATGATGTCGGCGTTAGTGAGCTGAAACTAGAACCCACAGTCATCGCGTTCTGAGGCTGTAACTTTTTGGCATTTTTTGACGCCGACGCCACAATATGCCAACAAACGCCACCTAATATTATACCGGCGTTTTTTGACGCCGACGTTTTTAGGTTGAAAAATAGCAGAGGGATGATTTTTTAAAAAAAAAAAGCCTATTGACGCCGACGCTCACTAACTCTCAAAAACGCTGATGCATAACGCCGAAAAACGCCGACTTTTTTTCCTTGACGTCGGGCCCGACGTTTTGTTTATTTTTTTAGAAACGTCCGTGTGTATGAGGCCTAAAAGTTCGACTTCCTCAACTGGGAAGAGGTAATGACCTGATCTACCAACCTCATCAGAATCTGAGGAGGAGGTTCCATCAGACTGAGGCTGAATTCTCCCCCTCCACCAGATCAGAGGCTGCCTGTGAACTTCAGGTTTCTGACTCCAGGGGAGGGAGGGTTCTAGTAGTAACCGAAGATTCCCTTTCAATAGTAACAGCCTGCGAAGTGGAGGGACCTAGTCCTGAAAAACATAGCACTAAAAGGAGGGTGCCATTTCCTTCATAGTAGTCATAAGTTCTTTTAAACATGTAACAGAACCAGATCCTGCTGTCTGTGAAATACAGTTACCACATAGTAGGTTTTTAGCTCTATCTGGTAATCTAGTCCTGCAATTCCCACACTTTTTTTTTTTCTTGGGGGCTTGTCAGTCTGAAAAAGAAAAAAACTATTTCCAGTCTAAAAAATCTTGCACATATAAAACACCAGTCACTCTCATTGAAGAGAGGGAGAGGTACCTACCTTGGGAACAGGATTAGAGGAGGAAGCAGCCGATGAACCAGCCACCCGAAAAGGGTGCTCCATCATCTCCAGGGGTGTTGTCAGCATTCATCTGGACAAGAACCCCTTCCACAGGCTAGTGTTCACAGAGTGCGGTGCTTGTGTTATAGTAAATGCTGTATGTACATCAAAGTATATTCTACAATGCCACGTAAGCAAAGGGATACCATATACACCATATGCTGGTATGACAGGTTAAAAAGCCAAATCAAGCAAATTAGGATATGGAGGGACCCCCATATGATAGTCCACAATAAAGTCTATCCCTTGATAATAGCTATTGTGGTTCAAGCACATTTAGCCTGCACCCTCCGGGACTGTGTCTGATTATATTTTGGAGCCGGGAGGTTTGGAGCTGTCTGTTTCTTTTCTATCCCTTGATAGTAGATAATTCTTCCTCAGATATTCAAATATTTCAGTGATCAGGTGCTCTTAGTGACAGGTGATAAAGTGACATCCAATGTTAGTGAGTGCGCTTACCAGAAGCTGGTAGGCCACCAGCGAAAGATGTAGGATCTGTTGTTCATATTGCAAGTAGTTCAAACGGACATGGTGAATCAAGTGACAAGTGATATGAGTGGTGCTCCAAGTGGTGGTTATGAGAAGTGGGTACGCTTACCAGAAGCCAGTAATCAACCAGCCAAAGTGATTGTGGAGACCCGGGAGAGGTAGAGAAGTGGTAGTGGTTCCTTCTGGGGATCCTTGGTCGTCTCTTGCTACGTCCTCCTCCGAAATGTTAAGGGGTGGGGGACACTCCAGCGGGCGGATATTTAGAAGAAAGAAAGGTGCTCCATAGCGTGATACAGTTTTTAAAAGGGTTTTATTCACAAAATGGTTAAACACTTACATGTTTCCATAAAAATTGAGGACGTAGCAAGAGACGACCAAGGATCCCCAGAAGGAACCACTACCACTTCTCTACCTCTCCCGGGTCTCCATAATCACTTCGGCTGGTTGATTACTGGCTTCTGGTAAGCGTACCCACTTCTCATAACCACCACTTGGAGCACCACTCATATCACTTGTCACTTGATTCACCATGTCCGTTTGAACTACTTGCAATGTGAACAACAGATCCTACATCTTTCGCTGGTGGCCTACCAGCTTCTGGTAAGCGCACTCACTTACTAACATTGGATGTCACTTTATGACCTGTCACTAAGAGCACCTGATCACTGAAATATTTGAATATCTGAGGAAGAATTATCTACTATCATATGGGGGTCCCTCCATATCCTCATTTGCTTGATTTGGCTTTTTAACCTGTCATACCGGCATATGGTGTATATGGTATCCCCTTGCTTACGTGGCATTGTAGAATATACTTTGATGTACATACAGTATTTACTATAACACAAGCGCCGCACTCTCTGTGAACACTAGCCTCTCCCAATTTGGTAATTGTCGTGCTGGCAGCTGCAATTTTTACTATAGTAGCGCGGTATTCCTATTCTCTCACCTTCCACAGGCTGCCACCTGTGGAACTAATTGTGCTGCTGAGACCCATAGTGAGCCCACTCTCACACTGAGGGTCTCACAGCAGCGTTTGCCCTTCACCATCTGGCTAGCTCCCAGGAATACATGAATTCCACGGCTGGAAGTGCATCACGTCACTTACCGTTTAGACACGTCATCAGACGCCATCTTGGTACACCTTGAGGCAGGAAGAAGCTCCCAGGAACCGGAAGTTAAGCCGTCGCCATCTTAGGACTCCCGGACCTCTCGACCTGCACCATGCGTGATTACTTTGTTCCAGGAACAGCTACAGATAGGCGGGCTGCAGTAGTCACCTTTCTGCTTAAGGCAAGTACAGCATAAGGGGGAAAACACCACCTAGAAATAGTCTCAGACTCCCGGCACACCAGGTCTGAGTAGATAGAATGGGGTCCAATAACCACAGTCACCAGAACCAGGAAATAAAACAACCATTGCGGTGTGTACTCCTGGAGGATTCTGAAAACACAAAGCAAACTGAGGTGGAAGGGAGGGGCCTTTTAATCTTTCTGATTTGTTTTTCTGATTTGTGTTTCCTGTAGAGGGCGGAGCCAATCATCTCTCTAAGTAAGCTGTCCTGGAAGATGAAGGGGGAAATGATTGTAAACCTCAGACCTGAAATATGAACAAAGCATATCCCTCTATAGTGTGTGTGTGTGTGTACTTGTGTAAATTAAGAGCACTAAGAGTGATTTCTGTCTTCTGCTTTGTTCCTCTGCTATCAGCCTAATCACTTCTGACAAGTTTTTCTGACACCAAGAGAAACCTGGTGCCTGGGGAGGGACTACTAGCTGATTGACAGCCCTAGTTCTTTTCATGTGTGGAGGGGGGTGTGTCCTTTCCTTCCAATCAGCTCTCAGACCTCTCCTCACTGAGCTGTGAAGTGTGTAATTTCGTGTCTCCTGCCACTGTTTTCTGAACTTTCAGACAAGCTTAAAAATTCAGCACTTTGAACGTATGAAGAGAAGACTGCAGATAGACAGGTACAACTTATGTGGGAGGATTTGTTTCATCTGTGTATCACCTGAGACCAGTCACTTCACTGGGTATATGTAAGGGTTATTTTAAAGCGGAGCTAAACTCTGCAATACTTGCCTACCTTCAACAGACCGATGTTCAATGCCGGCATCTTCCACCCAGGTGTCAGGCTGCAGTATTTTCTCATTGGGTGGCATGAGATAACATCTCTGCGCATGCACAGAAGTGCAGTCATCCCAGCACACAGGCACTGTGCCGAAATGTAAAGTGAGCTGCACATGCACAGCTCGGTGTACATCTTAAAGCAGTGTGACACACAAACGCATTATGAATACACACATGTCTAAGCACAATGAAAACAAACCGCCTTCAGGACTGCTGGAATGCTCCCAATAGTGCAAGGAGACTGGATGGCGTCCAAGATGGCTTGGCTGATGTGTTTCACGGGAGAACCCACTTCCTTTAGTGCCCTTTCACACTGGGGCCACCCGAGCGTCAGTGGTAAAGCACCGCTAGTTTAGCTGCACTTTATCGCTGTTATATTTGGGCAGCAGTGGGGTGCTTTTAACCCCTAAAGAGGGGTTAAAAGCACCGGCGCACAGCTGCTTCGGAAGCGCTGCCCATTCATTTCAATGGGCAGGGGCAGTGGAGGAGTGGTGTATACTTCGCTCCTGCACCGCCCCAAAAATGCTGCTTGCAGGAGTTTGCTTCCTCTCCTGCAAGCGTGCCACCTCAGTGTGAAAGGACACGCTGACTTTAATCACTTCAGCCCCGGAAGGATTTCCAGCTTTAGGACCGGAGCCCTTTTTGCGATTCGGCGCTGCGTCGTTTTAACTGACAATTGCGCGGTCGTGCGACGTTGTACCCAAACAAAATTTGCGTCCTTTTTTTCCCACAAATAGAGCTTTCTTTTGGTGGTATTTGATCCCCTCTGCGTCATTTCTGATCGCCGCTATAAACAAAAGAAGAGCGACAATTTTGCAAAAAAACCCAAATTTCTTACTTTGTGCTAAAATACAAATCCAAACAAAAAATATAAAACATTTTTTTTCACCGTTTTTGGCCGATTTATATTCTTCCTCATATTTGCGATAAAAAAAAATCGCAATCGGCGTTTATTGATTGGTTTGCGCAAAAGTGGTCGCGTTTACGGATGATAATTCATTTTTGGGGTTTTTATTTTTTACTAGTAATGGCGGCGATCTGCGATTTTTAGCGGTACTGCGATATTTCAGCGGACATGTCGGAGCATTTTGACACTTTTTTGGGACCATTGGCATTTATACAGCGATCAGTGCTATAAAAATGCACTGATTACTGTGTAAATGCTATTGGCAGTGAAGGGGTTAACCTGCAGGGGGCACTCTAAGGGTTAACTACGTTCCCTGGGCGTTTTCTAACTGTGGGGGGACTGCCCTAACGGGAAGGGAAGTGGTCACAGCCTTCGTATACAGGAAGGCTGTGATCAAAGCCCTTCCCCCTTCACAGAACGGAGGGCGGGGCCATCGCGGGTAGCCGGCGGCAATCGAAGCCGCCGCACCCGCTCCCTGGCCCTCCCCGAACACAGTGAGCGCGCGCGCCACCTCCGGCGGCGCGCGCGCTCACTCACTAGGCGCAATCTCGCGGCCGCCGTCATATGACGGCGATCCGCGTTACAGAGCCACTTTGCCGTCGTCATTTGCTGATTGGCGGTCGGCAAGTGGTTAAGAGGCGCTATTTTTAGTTAAAAAAACGCCTGTAAAGTGCTTCAGTGTGAAAGGGGTCTGAGCCAAAAAAAGGCAAATAACCCAACATGCATTTATACACAGCTCAAAAAAATTAAAGGGACACTTTGAAACTCAACAGATCTAAATTGGGAAAATATCATGCTGCATATCTATACTGATATAGACTGGGTAATGTGTTCGTGATGAAAGATGCCACGTTGTTTGATGGAAATGAAAATGATCAACCTACAGAGGGCTGAATTCAAAGACACCCAGAAATTGAATTGGCTACATACTCTTGCCATATGAGGCCAGGCATTGTAGTGCACCAGGAGGAACCCAGGACCCACTGCACCAGCTTAGGGTCTGACAATGGGTCCAAGGATTTCATCCCGATATCTGACAGCCAGGGTGCCATTGTCCAGCCTGTAGAGGTCTGTGCCCTCCATGGATATGCCTTCCCAGACCATCATTGACCCACCACCAAACCGGTCATGCTGAACAATGTTGCAGGCAGCATAACATTCTCCACAGCTTCTCCTGACCCTTTCAGGCCTGTCACATGTGCTCAGGGTGAACCTGCTCTCATCTATGAAAAGCACAGGGCGCCAGTGGCAGAGTTGCCAATTTTGGTGGCTAATGCCAATCAAGCTCCACAGTGCAGGGCAGTAAACTCAGGGTCCACTAGAGGACATCGGGCCCTCAGGCCACCCTCATGAAGTCTATTTCTGATTGGCCCGAGACAGTCACGCCAGTGGCCTGCTGGAGGTCATTTTTTAGGGCTCTGGCAGTGCTCATCCTGTTCCTCCTTAAACAAAGGAGCAGATACCGGTCCTGCTTATGGGTTAAGGATCTTCTACGGCCCTGTCCAACTCTCCTAGAGTAACTGTCTGTCTCCTGGAATCTCCTCCATGCTCTTGAGACTGTGCTGGGAGACACAGCAAACCATCTGGCAATGGCACGTATTGATGTGCCATCCTGGAGGAGTTGTACTGCCTGTGCAACCTCCTATAGGGTCCAGGTATCGCATTATGCTACCAATAGTGACACTAACCCTAGCCAGTCACACTAGTGAAAAACAGAAAAGAGGAGTAGGGGGAAAAAAAAGTCAGTGGCCTCCACCTTCATTAACACCAAAGCAGCAAAAACTGATTAACAACTCCTTCTGCTACTTAACTGAACAGATCAATATCCCAGGAGTTTAATTGACTTGATGCTATACTCTGATTAAAAAGTGTTCCTTTTATTTTTATTTTTTTTGAGCAGTGTATTTGTGTAGATCAGTGGTTCTCAACTCCTGTCCTCAGGACCCACAAACAGGCCAGATTTTAAGTATTACCTTGGGGAGATGCAGACTAGAATACTGCAATCACTGAGCAGCAAATGATATCACCTGTGATGTATTTCAGTTATCCTGCAAACCTGGCCTGTTAGTGGGTCCAGAGGACCGGAGTTGAGAACCACTGGTGTAATTAACAATCTGTACTGCCCTCATATAACATTTGGGGTGTATGTCTCTCCAGCATCCAATCCCAGATTGACACTCACTCTGTGAGCAGGTAACAAGAATGGCAACAAATACCACATAGCATACAGTATAAAGATTTACAGTACATACGTGAAATTCCATATACATACATGTGTCTATATCAGACCCCATATTAACTGGTTAAAGACCGGCTTACGTAAATTTACTGCTGTAGAGTGGCAGCGTAAAGCAAATCAACGTTTATAAACGGCGATTCTCGCAGACGCGGCTAGGGGACGAGCGCGCGCCGCCGCTGGCGCGTTTCATACCCGCCGCACATTCCCTCAGTGTGGCCGCGGGTCAAGTGGACTCTATGTCTGCCGGCGACCCGCGATCGCCTACTACACAGAACGGAGGTTCCCCATTCTGACAGGTGGTATGACACACATCTGCTGATCCCTGTGATGGGGATCAATTAGATCTGTCATGTCCCTGCCAGCCCAGCCCCCACACAGTTAGAACACGCCTAGGGAACACAGATAACCCCTTGTTTGCCCCCCTACAGGTTAACCCCTTCCCTGCCAGTGACATTTATACAGTAATCAGTGGCTATTTTTAGATCTGATCGCTATATAAATGTCAATGGTCCCAAAAGTGTCAAAAATGTCCGATATGTTCGCCGCAATATCGCAGTCCCGTTAAAAAAAAACACAGGTTGCCGCCATTACTAGTAAAAAAAAAAATATAGTAAAAACGCCATAAATTAATTCTCATGGTTTGTAAACGCTGCAACTTTTGCGCAAACCAATCAATATATACAGATTTTTTTTATTTATTTATTTTTTTACCACAAATATGTAGAAGAATTTTTATATGGCCTAAACTGATGAATACATTTATTTATTTATTTTTGGACATATAGCAAAAAGTAAAAAAAAAAAAAAAAATATATATATATATATATATATATATATAATATATATATTTTTTTTTTTTCAAAATTGTCGCTCTTTTTTTGTTTATAGTGGTGATCAGAAGAGATGTAGAGGTGATCAAATACCACCAAAAGAAAGTTCTATTTGTGGGGGAAAAGGATGTCAGTTTCTCTTCGCATGGCTGCGCAATTGTCAGTTTAACCACTTCAGCCCCGGAAGGATTTCCCGCTTTAGGACCAGAGCACTTTTTGCGATTCGGCACTGCGTCGCTTTAACTGACAATTGCGCGGTCATGCGACGTTGTACCCAAACGAAACGTCCTTTTTTTTCCCACAAATAGAGCTTTCTTTTGGTGGTATTTGATCGCCTCTGCGTCGTTTCTGATTGCCGCTATAAACAAAAGAAGAGCAACAATTTTGCAAAAAAAAACCCAAATGTATTTTTTATAAAATATAAATCCAAAAAAAATATATAAAAAAGCATTTTTTTCCATCGGTTTTGGCCGATTTATATTCTTCCTCATATTTTTGGTGAAAAAAAATCGCAATCGGCGTTTATTGATTGGTTTGCGCAAAAGTTGCCGCGTTTATGGTTGATGAGAATTAATTTCTGGGGTTTTTATTTTTTTTGTTACTAGAAATGGCGGCGATCTGCGATTTTTAGCGATACTGCAATATTGCAGCGGACATGTCGGACCATTTTGACACTTTTTTGGGACCATTGGCATTTATACAGCGATCAGTGCTATAAAAATGCACTGATTACTGTGTAAATGCCATTGGCAGTGAAGGGGTTAACCTGCAATGGGTGCTTTAAGGGTTAACTGTGTTCCCTGGGCGTGTTCTAACTGTGTTGGCTGCCCTGGCTGGGGAAAGGGGATGATCACAGCTTCCATAAACAGAAAGGCTGTGATCATCGCCCTTCCCCCTTCAACAGAACGGAGATCCGTGTCTACATACACAGACCCCCGTTCTTTCAGTGCGGGGGAGCCATCGAGGGTAGCCGGCGGCGATCGAGTCCGCCCTACCCGCTCCCTGGCTCCCTTCGAACACCGTGAGCGCTCACAATGCTAGTTATCGCGGCCGCTGTCCTGTGACGGCGGTTTGCGATAACAAGCCACCTTGCCGCCGTCGTGCTGCGGCGGGTGGTCGGCAAGTGGTTAATCAACGTAGTGCCGTATCGCAAAAAATGGCCTGGTCATTAAGGAGGAAAATCTTCTGGGGCTGAAGCCAAGCTTATGCTCTTATCAGTGTACCCACCAACTAATCCTCCAGAGACGTTTGGTTCCTGTATTTTTAGAATTAATTCAGAAGTGCCCCTGGTGCTGCTGCTTCCTACTAGCATGGTGAAGCTGATGTAGAGGCGCCTTAGATGCCACTGGTCGAGGTCACCTCTCGCATAGCTGAGACCTATGCCAACTGATAGACCCGGGTGCTTATGAATTGTACAGTAGTGAAAATAATTGTTTGATCCCCTGCAGAGTCTTTAGGTTTGCTCACTTGCAAAGAAATGAAGGGTCTATAATTATTTTATCATAGGTGTATTTTAAATGATTGGAGACAGAATATCAACCAGAAATCCAGAAAAAACACATGATACAAATTCTATAAATTGAGTTGCAGTTCAGTGAGTAAAATAAGTATTTGATCCCCTACCAACCAACAATAATTCTGGCTCCCACAGACTGGTTACAGTATGTGCTCATGTGGTACACATATTAGTCCTGTCAGTTTTAAGAAGGTGCTCCTAATGGCAACTCGTTATGTGTTTAACAGACACCTGTCCACAGAATCTTCCTTCCATTCAAATCTAACCATCAGGGGCAAGACCAAAAAGCTGTCAAGGATGTCGGGGACAAGATTGCGGACCTGTAGAAGGCAGGAAGGGGCTACAAAACCATCAGCAAGAAGCTTGCTGCTGGAGTGATTATTCCCAAATGGAAGAAATACGAAATAGCCATCAATTGCCCTCGGTCTGGAGCTCCATGGAAGATTTTGCCTCAGGGGGTAAGGATGATCATGAGTGAAAGTGAGGGATCAGCCCAGAACTACATGGGAGGAGCTTGTGAAGGATTTCAAGGCAGTTGGGACCGCAATCGCCAAACAAACCATTGGTAACACAATACGCCGCCATGGATTGAAATCCTGCAGCGCCCGCAAGGTTCCCCTCCTCAGGAAAGCAAATGTACAGGCCCATCTGAAGTTTGCCAATGAATATCTAAATGATTCAGAGAAGGCTTGGGAGAAAGTGCTGTGGTCGGATGAGACCAAAATATTACGTTAAGCTCTTTGGAATTAACTTGACTACTGTGTTTGGAGGAAGAAAAATGCTGACTATGACCCTAAGAACACCATACCTACAGTCAGGCACGGAGTTGGAAACATGATGATTTGAGGCTGTTTCTCTGGTAAAGGTACAGGCCAACTTTGCCGCATTAGGGGTCCATGTATTGTAAAATCTTGGATGAGAACCTTCTTCCCTCAGCCAGAACCCTGAAGATGGGTTATGAATGGGTCTTCCAACATGAAAATGACCCAAAACATACCAGCAAGGCAATGCGGGAGTGGCTCAAGAAGTACATTAACCACTTCAATACCAGGCACTTAGAACACTTCCCGTCCGGACCAATTTTCAGCTTTCAGTGCTGTAGCGCTTTGAATGAGAATTGCGCGGTCGTGCGACACTGCACCCAAACAAAATTTTTATAATTTTGTTCCCACAAATAGAGCTTTCTTTTGTTGGTATTTTGATCACCCCTGCGTTTTTTATTTTTATAAAAAAAGACCAAAAATTTTGAAAAAAAAAAAATGTTTTCTTTCTTTCTGTCAAAAACTTTGTATAAGTACATTTTCTCCATCACTGACGGGCACTGATGTGGCTACACTGACGGGCACTGATGTGGCTACACTGACGGGCACTGATGTGGCTACACTGATGGGCACTGATGAGTCAGTACAGACTGGCACTGATGAGGTGGCACTGTTAAAGTTACACTGGTGGGGCACATATGTGCAGCACTGATAGGCGGAGGGAGCTCGGTGAAAAAGTAAAAGTATAAGCATGAAGGACAAAAATCTGTTAGGACTTATCAGAGCAATTGGTGGGGAGTTGGAAACAGCTTGCTCAATTAGCAGTCACAATGTGCTCTCCGGATCTGGGGCACTTTAGAAGCACTAGCTTTGGTGGTAGGGTGAGATCCAGAGTGATAAGATTGTTCGTCAGAGGGTGATCTCTGTCTCCGGTAGCGATGCTCCTGTGCCATATAGAATCATTCCATGTACGTTAAGCAACAGCTTCCACTCCCTGGATTCCAGGCAGGGTCATTATAGGGAATATAAACAAAAAGAGCCTCTCCTAGCATAAAACCACTGCGCTTACATTCATTAAAAATCAAGATCGCGTGTGTACAATCGTAGTCTGTTACCATTCGCGTTCAATACGAATCAGCGTCCATCTGACACCATGACATGTTCGGCACACGTCCGACTTGTGATCTGATGTCTACACACCACTTTAGAGTGAGCCTCCATGAAACTTTATGCTGCCCATAGAAGCCCTGCTCGACTTTGGTAGCTGATTATAAGTAAAAAAGCGAAGTGATGCTTTACACATCACTATAAAATAGAGCAACATTCTACTACTAACCCCGTTGGAAAGAATATTCTGGATATACATAGTTTTTTTTCACTGTGTATGTTGTTCTCTGTTTCTTGTGGTTTTTTTTTTTTTTTTTTTGATTATCACTCTTTTTTAGATCGATGTACTGTTCAAATAACAATACTCCACTACCAAAGCATTCTGGCCCAATTTTGGCATATAATAATCGACTATAAAATGAGGTCTCCTCTACTATAAAATGAGGTCTCCTCTAACACACACACCTACGGAGTTACATTTTAATACCAGACACACATATTGAAACCTACGCTACCCACTGTGGCCGACACTACCTAATATACAGTACAACCCCTGGCTCTATACTTTAAGCAAATAAGAATTAAGATATCCCCTGCAAGAGCTACAATTAGTGTGGGCTAGTACTACACACACTACTCCTGAGATTCACAACTAACCTCTACATCCCAACTATACCTACGCCCAATTGTCCTTGAGCCCCTGGGTTCCCTGACAACTTGTATACTCGTTTACACTCAACCCATGACAACACCCTCCTCAACCGTCACACAACACTCTCTTTGATTGGCGGGACTCACCCTACTATCACGCGACCTTATTCTCTCCAGCTTAGACCCCTTTACCCCACAGTGGTCTATAACACCCACCCTGTATTTTGAGGCACACCCATTTCAAATCCCGACCACACTCATTTTCTGGAAACTCTCCCTTGTAGGAGAGTACACCCTTTTTTGGGCTGGTGGGCAGGGGCCCCGCAAGCCTTTAGATTCTCCCCTTACCCTAAACACCCCACCCACTGACAAATACCACAGGTTACACAAAACATACCATCCAATATAACTCGTACCCAAACCCGGAGTTCAACACCCCTACCCTTCTCCCTAAACTTTAATTTTATTACTCTTCTTCTCCCGCTATACCATTCAATCTTACCTTCCCTTACCGTAACTTAGACCACCTGACCAAAGCTCACCTCCTCCTCCTCCAAACACAGCCAATTGGCAACCATTGAAAACCTTTATTAGATACAGAAGTGATAATACGTTATTATTATTATTATACAGGATTTATATAGCGCCAACAGTTTGCGCAGCGCTTTACAATATAAAGAGACATTACAGCAACAGTACAATTTAAAACAAGAGGGTTAGAGGGCCCTGCTCCTGTGAGCCTACAATCTAAGAGGTGGGGGGGCTGGTGAAACAAAAGGTAGGGACAGTGGGGGATGAACTGATGAGGGGAGTAGAAGCTTCCGTTGTTAATTGGAGGCAGGATAGGCCTCCTTGAAGAGATGAGTTTTCAGGGATTGCCTAAAAGTGGACAGAGTAGGGGATAGGCGGACAGATTGGGGTAGAGAGTTCCAGAGGATGGGAGCGGCTCTGGAGAAGTCCTGGAAACGAGCATGTGAGGAGGAGACAAGGGAGCTAGAGAGCAGAAGGTCTTGGGAGGAGCGAAGAGGACGGTTTGGGTGATCTTTGGAGATAAGATTGGTAATGTAGCTTGGGGCAGAATTGTAAATGGCTTTGTGTGCCATGGTTAGGGTTTTGAATTTGATTCTTTGGAAAATGGGAAGCCAGTGGAGGGATTGGCAGAGAGGAGTGGCGGACACCGAACGGTTGGTAAGGTGGATGAGTCTGGCAGCAGCATTCATGATAGACTGAAGAGGGGATAGCTTGCGGAGAGGTAGGCCAATTAGGAGGGAGTTACAATAGTCAAGGCGAGTGATAACAAGGGAGTGAATAAGTTGCTTAATAGTGTCAGCGGTTAGGAAGGGACGTATTTTGGAGATGTTTCGGAGGTGAAGTCGGCACGATTTGGACAGTGATTGGATTTGGGGCTGAAAGGACAGGTCAGAGTCTAGGATTACACCTAGGACCTTCGCATGAGGGGAGGGACTGATAGTTGTATTATTGATCTTTATGGAGAATTCAGGGGGAGGGGCACGGGCTGGAGGAAAAATTATGAGCTCAGTTTTAGAAAGATTGAGTTTGAGGAAGTGGTGTGACATCAATGCTGATATGTCAGTTAGTAATGCGAGAGGAGACTGAAGGAGTGAGGTGAGGAGTAGAGAGATAGATTTGTGTGTCCTCAGCATAGAGGTGGTATTGGAAGCCATGAGAGTTTATAAACAGACCAAGGGAGGAGGTGTAAATAGAGAAGAGAAGGGGTCCAAGGACAGAACCTTGAGGTACCCCAACTGAAAGAGGAAGTGTAGGAGCGCTCTGACAGGTAGGAGGAGAGCCAGGAGAGAGCAGTCTTGAAGGTCTTGAAGGCCAAGAGAGTGGAGTTTGTTAAGGGGGAGGGGATGGTCAACAGTATCAAAGGCTGCAGAGAGGTTGAGTAGTATGAGTATGGAGTAGTGGCCATTGGTTTTAGCAGTTAGCAGGTCATTAGTGAGCTTTAGTAGAGCAGTTTCAGTGGAGTGTAGCAAGCAAAAGCCAGACTGTAAGGGGTCAAGAAGGTTGTTGTCAGTGAGGTAAGAGCTAAGACAGTTGTAGACTAGGCGTTCTAAAAGTTTTGATGCAAACGGGAGCAAGGAGATGGGTCTTAAGTTGTTCAGGATGGTGGGATTCAGTGAGGGCTTTTTAAGTATGGGGGTGATCAGAGCATGTTTTAGAGGGGAGGGGAAGGTGCCAGTAGAGAGGGAGAGATTGAAGATGTGGGTGAGGGAGCATAGGATAGAAGAAGAGGGTGACCGTAATAGATGTGAGGGAACAGGATCCAGGGGACAGGTGGTAAGGAGGGCTTCTGAGAAAACTTTATAGACCTCTTCGGTAGTAGCAAGGTCAAAAGAGGAGAGCGTTGAGAGTGAAGTTACACTCACGTAATGGCCCAGAGGTCTTCCACAAGCTCCAAACTCTCAATCAAAATTGTCTCCCTTAACGCACACAGGTTAAATATCCCAGAGAAACGCTCACAAGTACTTTTGGCTATGCTCAAGGCAAAAGCCGACATAGTCTTCTTGCAGGAGACACTTTAAAGCAGACTCTGTTCCAAAACTCTCTGATGCTCGATTTCTAACTTCCATACATGCGCCCAATCAGGAGTCTAAATCTAGGGGAGTTTCCATCATCCTGGCGAAACATTGTCCATTTCAAACCTTGGACACCTATGCTGATGAAAGCGGACGTTGCCTATTTGTTAAAGGGCTCCTACACGGTAAACCAGTCACTTTAGCCAACATATATTCACCAAACACAAAGCAGGTGCCTTTCTTCAGATGTACGCTACATGCGCTTTCTACCTTTCAAGAGGGAATCCTGATATTTACACATAAGGGGGGGACGGTTTGCTGCTTGCCTCAATTATGTTGCGCCTCCATGCCTAATCATACTGAAGAACAAAAGGGCACCCATGGGACTTTATATTAAACTGACATAGGGTCTAGGAAACATTCAAGTAATTGAAATAAAATACTTGATTTATGTTTGTAGTATAAACAACAGAATATAGACAACCAAGGTCAGAACATCTGCACAAGGGGCATATATTATGCTCACAACCAGGAACATGTACATGAAAGATTAATATAAGGATATTAGAAATATACACAATGCATCTTTACTCGATGCGTTTTGCGAGCTCCGCTCACTTCCTCAGGAATGGACGCATGGCATCTACAAGATTGATAAAATGAATATATAGCACAGCATGGTTGGTAGTGGTAGTACAATAGCAGAGGTCCGGATAGGTACCCCATTACTTACATGAGTGAGTATACTCCGAATGAAGGACCCCCATAGGGCTGCAGCGGGAGGCACTCAGCACGGGAGCTGAAGGGGGCATGGTCAGCGACACCCACACTGGCGACAGGCACAGGACCAGCATGACGAGAAGAGGGGTAGAAAAGTGGCTGAGTCAGCTCCATGGTTCCAAGGTGTGGCTCATCATGTTATCTAAAGCCACAATTGATCCCATGTACATATCCGATCACCACCCGATTTCCCTAACCCTAGAATTCTCAGAATTACCATCACATCCCCAGACCTGGACATAAGATCCTTCTCTACTCACCATTTGTTCAATAGCACCCAAGATGCAAAAAAGGTTCCTTAACTATTTCCGTGAAAATGAATCCCCAGAGGTGTCACCCTTGACGTTATGGGAAGTGCACAAGTGCGCAATCGGGAGAATTGATGCCCATTTCAGCAAGGCGTAAAAAAGAAAGGCAGGCACACATCCATTGTCTGACAAACCTAGTTCACAGACGAGAAAGGGTACACAAATCCACACAGGTGAAATCCATCCTCCAGGATCTAGTAACCGCTAGGACAGAGCTACTGGAAACACTGGGGAAAAAGATAAGATGAAACTACATCACGATCCAAAAAATATATTATGAATTTGGCAACAAGGCAGGCAAACTTTTAGCCAGAGGCCTTAGAGCAAAGAAAGCATCAACCATGGTATACTCTTTAGTCGACCCCTCAGGCCGTAAAATCAATAGCAGTAATGAAATAGAGAACCAATTTGTACAATATTATGCCCAGCTCTACAACCTCGCTCCTACCCCTTCACAATCAGAAGAAATTCCAAGACTGGAAAAGATCAAAGATTTTCTTAAAAGATACAGCCCAAAAGCTATCACTGACGTAGAGGCAAAGACTTTGGAACACCCCCTTTCCGCCAAAGAATTAGACCGCACTTAAACAAATTAAGGCAGGCAAGAGCCCCGGCCCAGACTGGTTCACCTCTGGGTATCACAAAACTTTCAAAGATACATTGACACCGCATTTCTCGAGAGCATTCAACTCCCTTTCATCTGATACCCGCCACAGAGACCTTGTAATGGCCCACATAGTGGTTAACCAAACGAAGACCCTACACTTGTCACCAACTACCACCCAATATCACTATTGAATGTTGATCTCAAAATCTTTGCTAAAATATTGGCCAATCGACTCTTACCCCTAATACCTAATCTAGTATCCTTGGACCAAGTGGGATTTGTCCCAGGAAGGGAAGCAAGGGACAGTACCATCAAGGCCATCAACATTCACAACTGACTGATGTCCGCCCAACACAAAGGATTCTTCTTATCCCTAGATGCCGAGAAGGCATTTGATAGAGTGGCTTTGGGACTATATGAAGGAAACACTGAAAGCAGTTGGCATACGGGAGTGAATGCTACAGCTGATCCTAGCCAGTTACTCGGTTCCAGCCGGCAAAGTACGCATCAACGGCCACCTAGCGAATGCCTTCAACATAACGAACGGGACACGCCAAGGCTGCCCCCTGTCCCCCCTAATATTTATCCTGACCCTTGAACCACTCCTGAATCAACTCAGATCCAATCCAGATATCAAGGGTGTCACTATAAACAAAACCACATACAAACTCGCAGCATTCGCTGATGTTGATCTATTCCTGTAAGTACCAAACATCACCCTGCCTAATTTACTCAAAGATTTTGCTCTTTTCAAATTGCTATCACACCTGCAAATAAACTTTTCAAAGTCAGAAGCGCTCAATATATCCCTGCCACAAGCCACGCTAGAAAGCTGTCAATCCAACTTCCCCTTTCGGTGGACCCAAGACTCAATCACCTACCTTGGGATTCAATCACCCGCGAAGCTATCCAACCTCTATAGCAAAAACTTCCTCCCAATTCTGCTAAGCATTCAAAAAGATTTAAAAAACTGGTCGACTGGACTCTTCTCCTGGTTCGGTAGAGCATCGATTATAAAGATGAATATTTTCCCATGAATATTGTACGTAATGCAGGCGATACCTGTTAACCTTCCCGGTGTATTCTTTCGATCATACCGCAGTACATGCACAGCCTTCATCTAGGGCACAGCCCGACCCAGACAGATTTAGCAGACTCTCTCTGCCCAAAATGAAAGGGGGCATAGGTTTACCTTACATTGCAAATATCATGCAGCATGTCACATGGCTATAATAATTGACTGGAACACCCATTCCCGCTCTAAAGCGTGGGTGAACATTGAACACACCTTTTCTCCCTCAGTGCCCCTACAGCATCTACCTTGGATCACGCCCGCACACATACCAACAGCATGTAAACAACACCCTTTTATCAACACATTACACATATTCCAAATGGTATGCTGCACTCACCAATTATTCTCCACAGAGCCCCTTAACACCCATCCACAATAGCCCAGACTTTCCACCAGGACTACATGACTCCTTTCTCTCGGACATATGGCCCCACACATATACAAGCCAAACACTTTTTTTTCAGGAACATGTTCTTATCCCTCGCTGATTTGTCAGCACGGATGCCCATAAACACATTCCCATTTTGGTCCTACTGCCAAATAAGACATTTCTCAGATGACCCACATACACGTCAAGCATACATAAGACAACAAACTCCTTTTGAAGATATATGCATGAGAAAGGAACCACAAAGACATATGATCTCAGACATGTACTCGATTCTGTTCTCTGACCAGAGCCTGAAATGCAACCCTGCTTGTGCCCAATGGGAAAATGACTTGGCAATCTCGCTCTCAGATGAAGCGTGGGGAAATATATAAGTATCTCACAAAAGTGAGTACACCGCTCACATTTTTGTAAATACTTTATTATATCTTTTCATGTGACAACACTGAAGAAATGACACTTTGCTACAATGTAAAGTAGTGAGTGTACAGCTTGTATAACAGTGTAAATTTGCTGTTCCCTCAAAATAAATCAACACACAGCCATTAAAGTATAAACCGCTGGCAACAAAAGTGAGTACACCCCTAAGTGAAAATGTATAAATTGGGCCCAATTAGCCATTTTCCCTCCCCGGAGTCATGTGACTCGTTAGTGTTACAAGGTCTCCGGTGTGAATGGGGAGCAGCTGTGTTAAATTTGGTGTTATCGCTCTCACTCTCACATACAGGTCACTGGAAGTTCAACATGGCACCTCATGGCAAAGAACTCTCTGAGGATCTGAAAAGAAGAATTGTTGCTCTACATAAAGATGGCCTAGGCTATAAGAAGATTGCCAAGACCCTGAAACTGAGCTGCAGCATGGTGGCCAAGATCATACAGCGGTTTAACAGGACAGGTTTCACTCAGAACAGGCCTCGCCATGGTCAACCAAAGAAATTGAGTGCACGTGCTCAGCATCATATCCAGAGATTGTCTTTGGGAAATAGACATATGAGTGCTGCCAGTATTGCTGCAAAGGTTGAAGGGGTAGGGGGAGGGGGGTCAGCCTGTCAGTGCTCAGACCATATGCCACACACTGCATCAAATTGGTCTGCATGGCTGTTGTCCCAGAAGGAAGCCACTTCTAAAGATGATGCACAAGAATGCCTGCAAACAGTTTGCTGAAGACAAGCAGACTAAGGACATGGATTACGGGAGCCATGCTCTGTGGTCTGATGAGACCAAGATAATCTTATTTGGTTCGGATGCTGTTAAGTGTGTGTGGTGGCAACCAGGTAAGGAGTACAAAGACAAGTGTCTACAGTCAAGCATGGTGGTGGGAGTGTCATGGTCTGGGGCTGTATAAGTGCTGCCGGCACTGAGGAGCTACAGTTCATTGAGGGAACCACAAATACCAACATGTACTGTGACATACTGAAGCAGAGCATGATCCCCTGCCTTTGGAGACTGGGCTGTATTCCAACATGATAACGATCCAAACACACCTCCAAGATGACCGCTGCCTTGCTAAAGAAGCTGAGGGTAAAGGTGGTGGACTGGCCAAGCATGTCTCCAGACCTAAACCCTATTGAGCATCTGTGGGGCATCCTCAAATGGAAGGTGGAGCAGGCGCAATGTTGTCATGGAGGAGTTGAAGAGGACTTCAGTGGCCTGGGAAGCTCTGGTGAACTCTATGCCCAAGAGGGTTAAGGCAGTGCTGGAAAATAATGGTGGCCACACAAAATATTGGCACTTTAGGCCCAATTTGGACATTTTCACTTAGGGGTGTACTCACTTTTGTTGCCAGCGGTTTAGACATTAATGGCTGTGTGTTGATTTATTTTGAGGGGCAGCAAATTTACACTGTTATACAAGCTGTACACTCACTTTTACATTGTAGCAAAGTGTAATTTCTTCAGGGTTGTCACATGAAAAGATATAATAAAATATTTACAAAAATGTGAGGGGTGTACTCACTTTCATGAGATACTGTACACCCACATTCACATTTAAACTTCATAAAATCACTCCCTCCATCCCTCCCAACTGTTGGAGATGTCTAGACAACGATGGCTCTATGCTGCACATTTGGTGGACTGCCCCAAACTTAAAAACCACTGGAAAGGAATTCAACGTCTTCTCAAATTACCACTCTTCAGATAGAACTCTCCCTGGTCAAATGCTATTACACCACTCAACCGTCCCATCAACAGAATACCACCGTTCACTGGCATTATACCTGATCAACGCAGCAAAGAGGTGTATACCAGCAAAATGGAAATCAGACTCACCTCCATCCCTAAAAGATTGGATAAGAAAAATAAACAAAATAGCAGTTAGAGGAACTGATATACCAAACAAAAGATAACTCAAACAAATACAGGAAAATCTTATCCTGATGGCACCACTTCCAAACCATGGCGGAATATTCCAAACTAATCAATTAATGATAGGAATTTATAACTGACCCCTAACGTTCGGAGGAGGAGGACGCCTACCCCCCTTCTGATAACTACATCATTACCCCTCCCCTGACCTCTTTCCACTCCTATACAATATCACTCCAATAAACATTAACGGTATCCGGAAGAACATTTCATCCCCTTATTTGAAACCCAAAGACCCTACATATTGTTTAATTGCAGTACTGTCTAATGACAAATTATGTTATAGTTTGCTCATTACGCCACATCCACAAGGAATGGCTCTCGCTGGCCCGAACACCTGTTCACAGTTAGATTCCCACAAGGGGTGGCCAGTGTCTCGAGACAGGGACGTATGATTTACAAAACAACACATCTGGTGAAATCTAAGTTTCTAAAAACGCTCATAAGCGACTAGGCTATATAACCAAGTCAACGCAAAATACATAAATTACTATTTCTTTATTTACAAAATATTTTATTGGAAGGTTAATATATACAGATCATGTCAGCATAAGTCATGAATACAATTGTGGTATGAAAAAAAAAAAAAAATACAACGGTGGAAGATGCATCAGTAAATAATAAATATAAGTGAGGTCAGATAAGGAATAAGGCAAATAACAAGCGGACCAGCATAATAATGAAGTTTGCTCACTTGTTATAAAAATATCAGTTATACAAGTATTTTGTCCCATATATCCCATTTCTGCTCAAAAGTAATCATAGTGTCATTTAAAGTGTGGTATATTATTTCCATAAGTCTAACAGAGGACATTCTGGCCAAGACCTGATTCCAAGGAAGTGTGGGGGTACGCCAGTTATATGCTATCATCCAGTGAACAGAATAAATTACTGTTTCTATGGATGTGACGTTTACTAGAGATAATGACATTTGCTGATTTACATTTTATACGGTAAAGATGACTACTACTCCACTAAAAACTTAGACAATTATCCCAGTAGGGCTGTTTGGAGCCAGGGATCAACACTGCTTTCCCTTTGATTAATACCTTATATTGCCTATATTGACTACTTATACCTGTTTTGCTGGTATAATCTAACACCTTTAGTCACCTAAATATCACCAACACATTTAACAGTATATTTCTTGTTATATTGCATTTTTCTGTATTTGCATCTCTATGAAGCTTTCAATAAAAAGATTGGAACGAAAAAAAAAAGATAGAACCTTAATTTTTTTGTAAGTGGGCGCTGTAACGGAGGCCAGAGATATTATTTTTTTGTTGTGTTGTCTGCCTAATTAGCCTAGGAGTTCCTGTACCCCGCAGGGGGTGAGAGGGGGAAGTTGATCTCGTTAGGAGGCACACACACAGCCTGGTGTCCTATGACTGGAGAGGGCATACATCCCGTCTCCAGGGGTCTGGTGGGCTCGGCTTAGCTAAATTCAAAGCATAGTTTAATTTCCAGAGGCTGGGCCAAAACAGTTTTGCCGAGCTTTCGCCAGTGATGGACCCAGGGGAACTTTGGTCTGCCTGTACCCTTAGGAGGCTAGAAAATACATGAGACTTTGCTGCACTGGATTATGGCCTGCTGCTCTCTGTTCCCAGATTGTGCCCTGTGAGCCTGGTCTAATCCCTTGCAGTATCAAACTGCTGCCTTATGCCCCTGGACTTTGCTGTACTGGATTGTGGCCTGCTACCCTCTGTGCCCGGATTGTGCCCTGTGATCCTGGACTAATCTCTTGCTGTACCAAATTGCTGCATGTGCCCCTGGACTTATCCCTTGATGTGTTCTAGGACCAACCCTCCATGTGCCATCATCTGTGTGTTGCTCCCCAGACAAGGATTACTTTGCCTCCCCGCTGTGTGCCATCCACTGTGAGCTGCCTGGACAAGGACTGCCATTGTGTGCCCTCTGCTGTGTTCTGTGTTCCCCATACAAGGATTACTTTGCCTTCCCTCTGAGTGCCATCTGCTGTGTGCAGGACCAACCCTCCGTGTGCCATCCTGTGAGTAGACTGACTCGTTTCTATCAGATCTTTGCCATTCCCCTTGTGGTGTGCTCAGGCCAGTCTCTTTGTTACCAGAACTTTGCCTCCCCCCTGTGTGCCCGAACAGTATCTTTGCTACCAGAACTTTGCCTCCCCCCTGTGTGCCCGAACAGTATCTTTGCTACCTTGACTTTGCCTCTCCCCTGTGTGCCTGAACAGTATCTTTGCTACCAGGACTTTGCCCTTCTCCTGTGGGCCCGAACTGACTCTTTGTTCCTGCCTGTCGGTAATTCCCGTCACCTGGCTGCAGGCTAGCCTCTCATCCTTCAATAAAGCTTGTGTGAGCACTCCTACTCTCCGCGTGTGACTGTTCCACCCACACCTCCATTATAGCGCAAACTTACAGAATCTGCAGGGGATCAAATAATAATTTCCCCCAATGTATATACATGTAGTATTGATGGGCAAATAGGACAGCATAGGAGGGAGCAGGTCTAATTCACACAGCAAAAATGTTCCAGCTGCTGCAAAAGTCAGCGGATTCCTGTGGCTGTATTCTCCAGTGGATATGGCCATTTGTGGCTGCTCAGTCTGTGCAGTGGCTGAACGTGGCCACAGCTGGCCGCCATTATTCACATGCTATCACATATGGAGCGATCACCTGCGGTCAGGGACAGTTTATGTCCAGAGGTGATCCTCCATCCCTGATTGAAGGTACAGTAAATGCTCCATGTGCAATTACTTTTGAACACTGGTGGAGAGCTGTGACCACGGCCAGCCTATCATTGCATTGTTCACAATGGTCCACATCCACTTGTGAATCCAGTTGGATGAACAATGGTGAAAATGATGAACAATATAAAAGCAAAGCCGGCAGCAAGAACTAAAACTACCTCTGGGTTCTTCCCAGCTGCGGTTGGCACTTTCTTTCCACCCAGGCATTTACCTCAGGAGCTCTCTTGCTGTCCATCTGGCTCCATGCTCAGGTACATTACATCCTAAGCAAGCCTGATCCTGCTTCACTGTTTAGCAAGTTCTGGAACTTGTTTGTTACGTATGGAACAGTTTTATTGATTATGATCTAATGGTTGTGCACATGAATGACTTTAATCTGGCACAGTGCTTTCTTCCCACCTTCCATGTTTGTGATGCTCGGACTTTGGCTGGTGATGTTTCCTGTGAGAGGGCATTAGGATAAAGTATTAAAGTATAATTAAAGGCTTTTTTTCCTGTTTTGCATAGTTGGATAGAGGAGAGATGATTTAGGACCCCCTGTTGTTTTTATTGCTGTCTGCATCCCCGTTGGGTAGATTCACCCTCTCCTTTTGTCTTGTTTACATTATCGTTGAAAGTGAAAGTACCCAGAAAACTAATAGCGGGGAAATATTCTAATGGGGACACTAGTTCTGGTGACTTGGGGGTCCCCAAGAGTGCCCATTCTTTTGCAGGGGTTTTCTCTCCCTTCTTGTTTTGGCTATGGGACAGGAAGTGAAGGTAAATCTCCAAAATGCGACAAACATGGCAAAAATAAACCTTACAGGGGTTATAACCCTCCCTTTCTTTATCTCAAAATGAAAAAAAAAAAGTTTTGCCTATAGTTCTACTTTAATCTCTCCTCTCTCTGCTGAAAATGATCAGCTAATGGTTTAGCCTTTGTTGAAGAAGCCTGTTCTCTGGTAGTTATAATGAACCACTGACTTCAATACATTCGGAGACCAATATTTCTCTCCTTGAAAGAGAAATGTGACGCTGCCATTGCTGACTTTTAATTCTGCAAATGCAAGTTTGCCTGACTGCCATGCCGATCCTCTCACTTGCTTACTTTAACCACTTTCTGACCGCAGGCCGTCATATGAAGTCCTGGGTGTTCAGTGGTGATATTTTTTTCAGCTCAATTCTCTTCACTGTAAGAACAATCATAGTGGCTGTTCAGCTGCTTGATTGTTCTTACAGGCAACAGGAGGGGATGCCCCCCCTTCCGCCACCCTCCGGTGCCTCTCCGGGCTCGCCCATATGTTCGGTGAACTGTAGAAGGAATCCACCTCCAGCGGAAGTAGCCATAGAGATTTCCAAGGGACAGATGGTCCCTGGCAATCTGTATGACTCTCGGAGTCCCGGGCGCGACATTATGACGTCACGTCTGGGCCAGTGGAAGTAAACAATGCCTGGAACTCAGCAGGAAAGCCTAAGATCTTTCATTTGCGATATCATCATCATAGGAGGAGAAATAAAACTTAATTGTACTTAAAAGGTTTAAAATTCCACTCACATTTGGTAGTGTGCCTCCACCGACACACTCGGGTAATGTGCAATGCAGTGGGACCAGATCCCTTGGATTTGAGTGACGAATGGCTGCAGTCACCACCGAGTGTCAGCGCGGGTCCTACCAGTGTGCGGAGACGTCCCAGGGCCCGTCACTGTCGCGTTTTGTCATAGTCAAATTACTTTTTCAACTCCTCCTCCTATGATGATGACATAGCACTGATTACAAGTGAAGGAGTCCTGTGAGCCAGGCGTATGGCATTCAACCCCTGAGGGGAACGCTTTAGTAGACCCATCTGGGTCTGTATGTGAGGTGAGCTGCTAGTGAGACTGGTGGTGGAGTTTGCAGCACGTGGAAGAGCACACTGTGTTGGCACATTGAAGATTTCATGTATCTTCCTTCATAGATTCAACATTAATATATATGGACTTTTTTGGATCACAATATTTTCACTGCTATATGCACTATGCACTTTTAGCACATTGTTCACTACACTTTAATGTGTAGTGATTGGTGGTATCTGTATATTGCACTTTATTGCTTTATTTGCATGTTACAGTTTGCTTTTACTGTATAATTTTTAATGCTTTATTATTTATTTGGTTATATTCAGGATTGGTATGCTATGAATTCTATTTAGTTATGCATTTTATATTTATGGAGGATTGCACTTCACTACGTTTACTTTTTTAGTTCCTTGGGGTATTTTATGGGTATACCTATTTCAGTGTCAAGCTGTAACACATTTTCTCCTGTTTTAGGTTTATAATGGCAGCGCGGTTATTTACCCTTGTTTTTTCTGTGTCTATACAGACCCCTATTCATTCATCCATCTACAGTGCAAATGAAGTTTCAGAGAAAGAGACTGTCGTCAGACCCTTTCTCTGTCTCAAAAAGAGACATTAGTGGTCTGTTTAGATCCCTGATGTCTCCCCAAAGCCCCCCTCGCCCCCCCCCCCAAAAAAAAAATTAAAAAAAATAAAATTGTAAAGAAAATAAAGACAAAAAAGCATAGTAAGGGTGCATTTAGACAAATACGTCTAAATCTCCCTTGTCTCTGAAGGCCGAACCATGTTTGTTCCAGAGGCTACTGACATGCAGTGAGGAAGCGATGCAACGCCTCTTCACCAGCTGTTTTAGCCCCGTTTTTGTAGACAAATTTGCTGCAACCTTGTGCATTGCATGCAGTTGCGGGGTGTTTGCAGCCCTTTCCTATTGATTTGAATCCTAATCATTCGGTAGGCAGCATCACTACAAGTCAGGTCAACTTTGCCACAGGCGCAAAGAGATGCATCGTGGCCGCAGCATGTAAACTCCCCATGTCTGCTGCCTATTGCAGCTTAAAGTGCACTAAACCTAAAAACATTTTTTAACCTTCATGCATTATTTGCATTAAGGTAAACATTTTCAGTTTCCCTGTGCCACCCATTTTCCTGTGTGAAGAGTAAGAGGGGAGAACAGATCAGTGCTGTGCAAGGCTGCATCTGTTCTCCCCTCTCTTCCTCTTCACACAGCATTTGAGCAGCAGCAGGAGCCATTGGCTCTTGCTTCTGTCAATCAAATGCAGCGAAGAGGACGTGGGGACAGCACAGAGCAGGTGAGTATAACATATTTTCCTATTAATTCTTTTAAAAATTCAGACTTTAGTAACACTTTAACGGGGGCAGGTGGCAGAAACACAGGTGTTCCATGCATTCCTGTGCAGGCAGTCCCATTCATGTCAATTAGGGCACAGTCTGCATGGGCACAGTCACTGCTCCCAATTTGACATCCGTGTGGGTGCATGTCCCTGGACTCACTGTCTGCATTTGGGGCCATGTACCTACACCCGCATAGATGTCAGATCTTTCCTTGCAGAAGCTGCATCCCAACTGACATGAATAGGACTGCCTGCAAAGAACACCTGTGCAGGTAAACACAGCCCTTCATGGGCATATGCTTTGGTACACACCATGTGAATGAGGCCTTAGTAGGAATTTTGTAAGTTATGCTGTGTTTATGTGTGCAAATAAGGATTTTAGTAAAAATAGCAATTTAAAAAACATCTGCGCAAATATTATGGGACCTTAAAAATCAGTAGCACCTTCTTTTTATACTACTGGTCATATGCTTTCAGAAAATATATGGCTGGTGGGGGGGGGGGGCTTTTACAAACTTTGAAAGCTGTAAGGGAAAAGTTTAAACCAACAGATTTTTAGAGAAATGTTGTTAATTACGGATTTGCATACGTTTGGTTTTCGCCATTTTGCAAAAAAAAGGCGCAATTTAAAATTTGCAAATAGTTATTTCTTAACTTGATACAGGTTAAGCATTTATATTTAGTAGGAATTTAGCAGGAAATTTGTAAAATTTGATGTGTTTGTATCTGCTATTGATTTTAGTGTCTTTTTAGTGAAAATTTTGTTAAACATTTGCGCAAATATCCCAGGGTCTTAGAATCCAGTAGCACCTTATTTTTATTCTACTGGTCCTATGCTTTCAGAAAATATGATTGGGGGGGAATCATTTACAAACTCTGAAAGCTGTAAGGGAGAAAAATTGCAAAAATGGTATGGCCACCTGAGTTTCAAAGTGGAGCGCCAAAGTGGCAGCATAAGTTTTAGGCAGGGTTCACACTGTCTTCAGCTGTGGCTCGCAGCAGAGGGTCCAGTGTGTCCCTGTTTTCCATTTCAGGGACAAATCGGGCCTGAATTTTTGCTTGAATTCGGACCTGAAACTGAGCCAAAGACGTACAGGACACTTGTGCAATTTGCTCCGTGGTCACCCCAGAGCTGTGTGAACTGGCTCCATCGAGAGCCGGTCACAACTTTCTGTCATGTGAATTGGATGTGGGGTAAAACCCACATCCAATTCACATTAGTGTGAACCCAGCCTTAACCACTTCAGCCCCAGCTGCCATCATTATACTGCGGCATGTGGCTCCTTCTCGTGAATCGCCGTAACTGGACGACGGTGCGGGAACTCGCTTTTGTGGGCATGCGTGCATCGCTATTGGCCAGCGGGGGAGCCAATCAGTGGGTGGGGTGGACTTGATATCCGCCAGTCACCAGTGATTGTTCCCCACAGTGACAGAACGGGGATCTGCCTGTGTAGGCAAGGCAGATCCCCATTCTGACAGGGGAGATCACACAGATCCTGTCTTTCTGCTATGCAGAAAGACAGGTCTGTGTGTTTCCCCAGTCACACAGTCCCGCATACAGTTAGAAACACCTCCCAGAGAACACACTTAACCCCTTGACCGGCCCTAATGTTAACCCCTTCCTTCCTTGCCAGTGCCATTAGTACAATAACAGTGTATATTTTTTAGCACTGATTACTGTCACTGGTTCCCAAAAAAGTGTCAAAAATGTCAGGTGTCCGATCTGTCCACCGCAATGTCACAGTCCTGCTAAAAATTGCTGATTGCCGCCATTACTAGTAAAAATAAATAAATAAAAATTCCATAAAACTATCCCCTATTTTGTAGACGCGATACATTTTGCGCAAACCAATCAATATATGCTTATTGCAATTTTTTTTGTTTTACCAAAAATATGTAGCAGACTACTGATGAATAAATTCATTTTTTTTTTATGTTTTATAGCAGAAAGTAAAAATGTTTTTTTTTTTTCAAAATTGTCACTCTTTTTGTTTATAGCGCAAAAAATTAAAATCGCAGAGGTGATCAAATACGACCAAAAGAAAGCTCTATTTGTGGGAAAAAAGGGGAAAATCTTTTCGGTCCTTAAAGTGGATGTAAACCCTCCATATACGCAGTGAGGTGAACAGCCTCAGATGATACACAGGGCTGAATCAAATATCCCTATATAAGTATTACATGTTTATATGCTGTCTATAACAGTGGTAAATCGCCGCTAAAGGTTTACCGCTAACGCCCACAACGCTCCAGTGTGAAACTGGCCTTAGTGGTTAAAGTGAAGCTTTGGCTGGGATGTGTGCAGACAGCTCATAGAAGGTTAATAAGAGTGCATTGACTATACAGAATCGCCTGCACAACCGCGTTTGATGGGTGCAAAAATCCAGGTGCAGAGCCTGTGCGTCCAGGTCCATGCATCTGTCCCTGCAAACCTGTCAAACTCCGCTGTGTGGGTGAGTCCATATAGCTGATGTGCTCCCATTCACCTTCTATGGACTGCCTGCATGCAGCTTAGTGGTGAAAATGTGTTGCATTGCCTTAAAATTACTTTTATGTAGAATTGTTTTGGCTAGTACAGTGAAAGCGGTCCTGTTGCTGGAATAGTAATGTGTGTGAATTTTGCCTGCAGGACCCGGACCATTTCCTGGCGTGATCGAAATTCAAGGGACAGGCGGAGGACTTCTGGAATACAAAGCTAGCTTATTAGCCAGTAAAGGGTTTGCCACAATGGCATTGGCGTACTACAACTATGAAGATCTCCCAAAGCAAATTAAAGATTTTCGCTTGGAGTACTTTGAAGAAGCAGTGAATTACATGCTGCAGCATCCTAAGGTGAGCATCATTGTAGGAGGCATTGATATATTGTGAAATGTTTTCCACAAGACTTTGTAAATGCCATCTTGGCTTACTGTTGGTTTGAACTGAAGTTGTAATTGAATGTTCCTAGAGATTTAGGTTGTGATGAATAAAGACAGGTAGTTGACTATACTTTGATTCAAGCTGTATTTACTTCATCCTGTGCATGCTGATCATCGGATTTCAGACCAAGCTGGATGATTAGTCTGTCCCGCGTTTGCCCCGAGTCTACCCGCATGAGCACTTGGGTGCCAGACTTTCTGACAGGAGGATATTAGCTCATTTTGGCCTTTCTGTGCCTTATATTCCAGATTATGGCCTGACTGGCTTTATGGGAGGGCAGTAAAAGCAAGCATGTCAAACAGCCTCTAAAAAAATATCAAAGGGAAGGGTTTTGTTTCCTGAAGGCATGCCTTGATTTTATCAGTCAGGCCTGTAGCAGGGTTTTTTAAAAAATCAAGAAAATCATCAGATTTTTATTTTTTTATTTTTTTCAAATGTATTTTAATAAAATGCTTTTGGAATAAAAATCTACCTGAAGTTTGTTTGATATTTAAGATACATTAATTATTTAGTTTATTCAGCATGAAATTGAGCTTAGTTATGTAGCATGAGGCTGTATATTCTGAAATATTTACATTTTTAGTAAACTTACAGTATTCAATGAATCTAAGCTCTGCAAGCTGGGGTAACATGCACTGCATTGATGCATTCACACCATTTCGCAGTAACCATGAGATAAAACAAAGTTCAGGAATATTCCTTTATCCCATTGTTTTACAAATCCATGTACACTACAAACTGTATGATTTAAATCAAATCCACCCTGGCCTGTAGTCTCCTGGCTCTGGGAGTACATCTGTGCTCTTGATAGCTATTGTTGGGTGATGACCTGCTCATTTATTTTGATATAGATCAGGTCTTCTGTCTCCAAAAAAAGTACCCTGTAGTGGAGTCCAACAGCAACCTGGTCACAGAAAAGCCTCAATATACCGTATCCAAACCCCAAAACAATGTGTATATTTTCAGCTTAGTAGTCTTCAAATTTGGTGGATGCATTTATTTCTTTTTTTTCAAGCTAAGAACGTTTTCAGCAGGTACCTCGCTTCAGAGATTGCGTCCTAGTTACTTTTCTTTAAAGGATAAGTTAACCTTTGGAACATGTTACGCTTCACCCGTTTTTAGGATGGAACATGTAACATGTTCCGAGCGCTGCCCCCCCCCCCCCCCCATGTACTAGCTGTCACTTTTAAAAATCAGCGCGGCCGTGCGTCATTGCTCTGTGTGTGAATGAACTACAAGCCCCAACATCCTTTGCGGTTTCGGCTTGTAGTTCTCAATGAACTACCAGGGCGCTGTCAGATTGTATCTGCCTGTCCGTATGGGAGTTACAAGTACACAGATATACTGACAGAACTGAAAGAGACCTGCATGGCACCAGCGATCTTCTGATTGCTGGTGCAATGCGTTACAGGTTCCAAAAGAAAAAAAAAATTAATTCACATTTTTTTTACCTGCAAAAAATGTGCATTTATTATTTTTTTTATAAAAGGTGAATTCATCCTTTGACCACTTCAGCTCCAGAAGATTTACCCCCCTTCCTGACCAGGCCATTTTTTTGCGATACGGCACTGCGTTACTTTAACTGTCGTGCAATGCTGTACCTAAATAAATTTACGTGAAACTGTGAAGCGCTACCTCAATACAATCAATAACACTCACTTATAATTAATCAACAGTGCTACCAGTGACCCCTAGTGGAGTCTATTACATATAACACAACTGGTGCTGAGTATTCTGCTAACGTGATAGTCCAAAAATATCAATGTAAATCAGTTCATAATCCAAAGTATACATTCTTCTAAATAAATGTGCAATCCACAGTATACCCAGTTGTGAATGTTCAATGCAGATTGTGATAACACCCAGTGTGCCCTCCACAAGCCACACTATGCACTCACCTCCCGAAATGGCCCCAAATAGGCCTAGTAGCACCTTCCCATTTGGGGTATATTTCCAATGGACTCTGGACTCCCACCAATGGACCCCTGCTCTTTTAAACATAGTTCCTCATACACAGTGGTGACATAAAGGTAAGAAAAGAACTAACATAGTATAGCTCTGTAAAACCACAATTATTATTTAAAACAACAACTCTTCCACTCACATTTCTGAATGCACAAGCCCTGGGGCATACAGGTGATGAACTTTTGTATACCAATGTTTGTCCCCTGAGATCAAAAAATCAGCTGCAAGTTCTTGGCTATGCTTCCCTCATGGGTGATCGTACACTTCCTGGAACAGTGCGCTGATGTCACAAGCTCCGCCCCAACATGTTTTGTCATAAATCATGTGACTTTATCAAGGGGTATAGGCTCAGTCATAGCGCTGCTATATATATGGACACTCTCCACCAATCAAAATGCCAATAGCAGTGGCCATTTTCTCGTAGCCTGTCACAGCCATTTTGTTGATGATACTACTAATCAATAGAGGCAAATATTTTCTATAAACACCATAGGACAGATTAGTGGTGGCCATTTTCTAGTAGCCCATCGCGGCCTTTGTATTGGTTATATCATGCCTCAATGGAAACAAACCTGAATCTCAGCTAGCGGCCATGATATTGGAGTGTCTTCACAGCAGAAAAAAACCTTTTAATGTACTCTCGGGCAGTATATATGGCATCAGGGATATTAAAATATGGGAAAGCCCCACTCCATAATGCTACCCTAAAGAGGATAACCATAGTGAGGACCCAAACCATAGTTACTAATAAGATATGTATATTAAATGAATTAATATTATAAACATATAAAGAGAAATATATATATATATATATATATATATATATATATATATATATATAAATACATACAGTTGTATGCAAAAGTTTAGGAACCCCTGACAATTTCCATAATTGTCATTTATAAATATTTGGGTGTTTGGATCAGCAATTTCATTTCGATCTATCAGATAACTGAAGGACACAGTAATATTTCAGAAGTGAAATGAAGTTTATTGGATTAACAGAAAATGCGCAATATGCATCAAAACGAAATTAGACAGGTGCATAAATTTGGGCACCCGACAGAAAAATCACATCAGTATTTAGTAGAGCCTCCTTTAGCAGAAATAACAGCCTCTAGATGCTTCCTATAGCCTGTAATGAGTGTCTGGATTCTGGATGAATGTATTTTGGACCATTCCTCCTTACAAAACATCTCCAGTTCAGTTAGGTTTGATGGTTGCCGAGCATGGCCAGCCCACTTCAAATCACCCCACAGATGTTCAATGATATTCAGGTCTGAGGTATGGGATGGCCATTCCAGAACATTGTACTTGTTCCTCTGCATAAATGCCCTAGTAGATTTTGAGCAGTGTTTTGGGTCGTTGTCTTGTTGAAATATCCAGCCTCGGCGTAACTTCAACTTTGTGACTGATTCCTCAACATTATTCTCAAGAATCTGCTGATATTGAGTGGAATCCATGCGACCCTCAACTTTAAACAGATTCCCAGTACCAGCACTGGCCACACAGCCCCACAGCATGATGGAACCTCCACCACATTTTACTGTGGGTAGCAATTGTTTTTCTTGGGACGCTGTGTTCTTATGCCACCATGCATAACGCCCCTTGTTATGACCAAAAATGAAGCTGCCTTGTCCAAATGTGCGTTTGCATACCTCAAGCGACTCCGTTTGTGGCGTGTGTGCAGAAAAGGCTTCTTTCGCATCTCCCATACAGCTTCTCCCTGTGCAAAGTGCGCTGAATTGTTGAACGATGCACAGTGACACCATCTGCAGAAAGTTGATGTTGTAGGTCTTTGGAGGTGGTCTGTGGGCTGTTTTTGACCGTTCTCACCATCCTTTGCCTTTGCCTCTCCGATATTTTATGTGGCTGTCACTTCTGGCCTTAACAAGAACTGTGCCTGTGGTCTTCCATTTCCTCACTATGTTCCTCACAGTGGACACTGACAGCTTATATCTCTGCGATAACTTTTTGTAGCCTTCCCCGGGCCTAAACCATAATGTAGAATAATCTTTGTTTTCAGGTCATTTGAGAGTTGTTTTGAGGCCCCCATGTTGCCACTCTTCAGAGGAGATTCAAAGAGAAAAACAGCTTGCAACTGGCTACCTTAAATACCTTTTCTCATGATTGGATGCACCTGTCTATGAAGTTCAAGGCTTAATGAGCTCACCAAACTATTTGTGTGTTCCAATTAATCAGTGCTAAGTAGTTACAGGTATTCAAATCAACAAAATGACAAGGGTGCCCAAATTTATGCACCTGTCTAATTTCGTTGATGCATATTGCACATTTTCTGTTAATCCAATAAACCTCATTTCACTACTGAAATATTACTGTATCCTTCAGTTATTTGATAGATCAAAATTAAATTGCTGATCCAAACACCCAAATATTTATAAATGACAATCATGGAAATTGTCAGGGGTTCCTAAACTTTTGCTTACAACTTGACAAGATATCACTAGGGAGGCTAGTTATTAAATTAGGGAACCAGACTACCATTGGTCACTATGCCAATAGGTAGTATGTCACTCAATCCTGACTAAATATATGTGGAGCCTGTCTATGATAAAAAATCAATGGGCCGATATTAATAAAAAGTGCTGACCAGGAACCCCAAGTAAATATGAACCCAAATTTCTCCTGTAGCCTACCTCAACCCTAAAGTCTCGTACACACGGTTCGACGATCGAATACAACAGGTCGTACTCACGACCGTTGAATGCGGAATCGATCGTTCTTATGCGCGATTTTGAAAAGCCGACATACGACGGTCGTACAAGGGAGTTGTATGAGCAGACTAGAAAACTTGGTCGTACCAACAAGCTCTCATACGACCATTGTATCGTGTGTACAGAGCAGTTGGTACATGCTCAGAAGTCAGGAACGGCCGGATGCTAATTACATGCACCTGAACGTTCTTCTGCGGACGTACGATCGTGTAGTGCAGTCAGTATGCTGCATACAACAGCCAACATACCATTCGACATGATCGTACGTGCGATCGTCGAACCGTGTGTACGGGGCATAAATCCTATACCCACACCATTCCACACTGGTTCGGCTGAGGAGTGCTGGTGATTGATTGAATATTCAGCATAATATATTACATGAGACAACTTATACAGCAAAAACAGTACAGAAACCTTCCTCTGCTGGAACCAAACCCTAATAATGCAATAAGTAAAACAGGATACCATTTAGAGCACCTAAAATGACCAAGGGAAACTGGCTACTAATAAGCTAGTATGGACAATGAAACTGATAAGTGGGCCTACATAAGGTTATTTGTCTGAGATGAAGCAGTAGAGATCAAAATCTGCATTTAATCCTTTAGGTTTTAATGATTGCATCTCATATATCCACCAGGATTCACGTTGACTTAATGATTTAACTTTATCAGACCCCCTCCAATGTCTACGGTATTTCTCAATATACCAAAAACGCAATCCCAACTGACTTCTTCGTGCACTTCCCTGAAATGTCTTGATAGGTGATGTTTTTTTAAACCAGTGCTGATACGGTATATATGTTCTTGTATTCTTTTAGCCAATTTGTGTTTCGTTTTTCCAATATATTGTTGTCAACACGGGCACTGGATACAGTATACCACCCCTTCGGGATTGCATGTGATTAGATCTTTAATTTCATACTCCCTATTAGTTACTGTGGATCGGAATGGTTTTCTTTTTTTTCAGCATACCTATTGTACTAGTGCACCCTGCACACGCTCCACACCCATAGAATCCTTTGTGATCCAAAAATGATGGGAAACTAGTTTTTGGAGGGTCTATTACATTTTCACCTGTCCCTTGGATTCGGAGCCCTCGAGTAAATAAATTGGGGGTCTTGGTGGTAGGGTTTTTTCCAAATCCTTATCCTTCAACAGGATAGGCCAATATTTACATACAGTATCTCACAAAAGTGAGTACACCCTTCACATTTTTGTAAATATTTTATTCTATCTTTTCATGTGACAACACTGAAGAAATTACACTTTGCTTCAATGTAAAGTAGTGAGTGTACAGCTTGTATAACAGTGTAAATTTGCTGTCCCCTCAAAATAGCTCAACACACAGCCATTAATGTCTAAACTGCTGGCAACAAAAGTGAGTACACCCCTAAGTGAAAATGTTCAAATTGGGCCCAATTAGCCATTTCCCTCCCCGGTGTCATGTGACTCGTTAGTGTTACAAGGTCTCAGGTGTGAATGAGGAGCAGGTGTGTTAAATTTGGTGTTATAGCTCTCACTCTCTCATACTGGTCACTGGAAGTTCAACATGGCTCCTCATGGCAAAGAACTCTCTGAGGATCTGAAAAAAAGAATTGTAGCTCTACATAAAGATGGCCTAAGCTATAAGAAGATCGCCAATACCCTGAAACTGAGCTGCAACACGGTGGTCAAGACCGTACAGAGGTTTAACAGGACAGGTTTCACTCAGAACAGGCCTTGCCAAAGAAGTTGAATGCACATGCTCAGCGTCATATCCAGAGGTTGTCTTTGGAAAATAGACGTATTAGTGCTGCCAGCATTGCTACAGAGGTTGAAGGGGTAGGGGGTCAGCCTGTCAGTGCTCAGACCATACGCCACACACTACATCAAATTAGTCTGCATGGCTGTCATCCCAAAAGGAAGCCTCTTCGAAAGATGATGCACAAGAAAGCCTGCAAACAGTTTGCTGAAGACAAGCAGATGAGACCAAGATAAACTTATTTGGTGTCAAGCGTGCGTGGTGGCAACCAGGTGAGAAATACAAAGACAAGTGTGTCTTGCCAACAGTCAAGTGTGTTGGTGGGATGTCATGGCTTGGGGTTGCATGAGTGCTGCTGGCACTGGGGAGCTACAGTTCATTGAGGGAACCATGAATGGCAACATGTACTGTGACATACAAAACAACGCATCTCCAAGAAGACCACTGCCTTACTAAAGAAGTTGAGAGTAAAGGTGATGGACTGGCCAAGCATGTCTCCAGACCTAAACCCTATTGAGCATCTGTGGGGCACCCTCAAAGGGAAGGTGGAGGAGCGCAGGTTCTCTAACATCCACCAGCTCTGTGATGTCATCATGGAGGGGTGGAAGAGAACTCCAGTGGCAACCTGTGAAGGTCTGGTATACTCCATACCCAAGAGGGTTAAGGCAGTGCTGGAAAATAATGGGGCCACACAAAATATTGACACTTTGGGCCCAATTTGGACATTTTCATTTAGGGGTGTACTCACTTTCGTTGCCAGAGGTTTAGACATTAATGGCTGTGGGTTGAGTTATTTTGAGGGGACAGCAAATTTACACTGTTATACAAGCTGTACACTCACTACTTTACATTGTAGCAAAGTGTCATTTCTTCAGTGTTGCCACATGGAAAGATATAATAAAATATTTATAAAAATGTGAGGGGTGTACTCACTTTTGTGACATACTGTATGATGTTCTCTACTTTTTTATTTTGTTTGTTGTAATCAAGTATGATGGCTCCTGATAAGTCCTTTTCCTGGTCCCTCCTGACTTTGTCTTGAATCAGGGATGCTCTATCCATCTCCGCTACTTGTCAAATTTGTTCTTGTATGATCTCTCTTTGGTAGCCTTTTGCTATGAAGGAATCTCCAATGATATTTGCTTGTTCTGTATATGTTTCTAGGATAGTACAGTTTCTTCTTACACTGAGCAATTGTCCTCTCTGTATATTATCTAATCATGGGCGATTATGCCAACTACTCTTTGCAATATAACCATTACTATCCGTTGGTTTGAAGTAAGTACTGGTGATCAGTATCAGTATCCAAATCCAAAAAGGTGATTTTAGATGGACTAACATGCCAGGTGAGTTCTATACTTTTGATGTTCCTTGATGCGGTGCAGAATCTGCTGCAAATTTGCACCACATCTAGTGTGAACCAAGGCTCAGGCAATATGCTTGCTAATGTTGAAAAGCTCATTGCTTCCATCTGCAAAAGCCTTGGGATTGTGCAACCTGACTCTTTCATCTCACCATGCCCCTTTGAGGCAGAAAGAGACCTGTACAAGAAAAAATCCCTTGCGCCTAGGAATCTGCATATACATACCCTAAACCAAGAGCTGCTGCTCAATAGAGATAGCTCCCTCTTGTGGAACAACTGAACCAAGTGAAAAATATACAGCACATGCTCCTTCTAATGCTCTCATGCATAATAGTATTATAGTGCTCCTATTAAATTAATCATAAAGTGCTATCTGCTTAACCACTTCAGCCCCGGAAGGATTTCCCAGGTTAGGACCAGAGCACTTTTTGCGATTCGGCCCTGCTTCGCTTTAACTGACAATTGCGCAGTTGTGCGACTTTGTACCCAAACAAAATTTGCGTCCTTTTTTTCCCACAAATAGAGCATTCTTTTGGTGGTATTTGATCACCTCTGCGTCATTTCTGATCACCGCTATAAACAAAAGAAGAGCGACAATTTTGCAAAAAGAAAAAAAACTGTTTTTCTTACTTTTTGCTATAATACAAATCCAAAAAAAAAAATATAAAAAAAAACATTTTTTTTCATCGGTTTTGGCCAATTTATATTCTTCCTCATATTTTTGGTAAAAAAAATCGCAATCTGCGTTTATTGATTGGTTTGCGCAAAAGTGGCCGCGTTTACGGATGATGAGAATTCATTTCTGGGGTTTTTATTTTTTACTAGTAATGGTGGCGATCTGCGATTTTTAGCGGTACTGCGATATTGGGGCGGACATGTCGGACCATTTTGACACTTTTTTGGGACCAATGACATTTATACAGCGATCACAAATTTAAATGTCCACTGATTACTGTATAACTGTCACTGGCATTGAAGGGGTTAACCTGCAGGGTGTAGTGAAGGGGTTAACTGTGCTCCCTGGGTGTGTTCTAACTGTGGGGGGGGGCTGGGCTACCATGGGCATAAGAGATCTAACTGATCCCAGTGACAGGGATCAGTAGATCTCCTATGTCCCCACTAACAGAGCGGGGAACCGCTGTGTTTACATCGGCGGTTCCCTGTTCTTTGGCTGTGGCCGCTCCTCGCGGCTCACCGGCGGCCATCGGGTCCACCCGAGCCGTGGGCACACTCGCGCCGCCGGCGGTGCGCGCGCCCCCTAGCGGCCACCCGCAGATCGCCGGACACGTCCACACTGCCGCCGTGAATATACGGTAGGCAGTGTGGAAGTGGTTAATATTAACTATTAATAGTGTCACATGTGCAAATTATAAAGTGCTCAAAGTCTCTTCAAAAGTGCATATAGTGCTTCTGTGCAAAATTGCTTCTATTAAGTCACTGATTGTGAATCCACTCCGTTAAGAGGACCTGGGTCACTCTGCACTCACCGGACAAGTTGGACCCTTCTACCTTGTACCAAGGGAGGGTCTTAACAGCATGTAGGTCTGCTTGTAGGGGGACCTAGCCCTTTTTGGTACCTCCATATGTTCCTCTTTATCCTGTACTTGTTCCACGGGGATGGTTCACGGTCTGCTATGGGACGGGCGTTTTGCTTGGTCAGAGAAAATAAAACTTCTCATAGCATAAAATCCTTGGAAATTTTATTGGGCATCAGTTAAAAACAGCATTGATTACAGCTCCAAGGCCCCTTGTTACAAGCAAGATGTAAGCCGCAATGTAATCCCTTTCATGCAATCCTCTCTCCGGGCCGGCTGTAACGACTGACGCGTTTCGTCACTGTAATGTGACATTTTCAAAAGTCTTGGAGCTGAAATCAACAGTAGTTTTTAAATGTAGTGGATAGCACTTTGGCCTGGCAGCAAAAGGGTCGCTGGTTCGAATCCCAACCACGATACTACCTGCCTGGAGTTTGCATATTCTCCCTGTGCATGCGTGGGTTTCCTCCGGGTACTCCGGTTTCCACCCACACTCCAAAGACATGCTGTAGGTAAGTTAGATCCTGTCTAAATTGGCCCTAGTATGTGTATGAATGTGAGTTAGGGACCTTAGACTGTAAGCTCCTTGAGGGCAGGGACTGATGTGAATGTACAATATATATGTAAAGCACTGCATGAATTGATGGTGCTATATAAGTACCTAAAATAAATAAATAAATAAATAAACTGATGCCCAATAAAATTTCCAAGGATTTTACGCTATGAGAAGTTTTATGGCTGAACTCGCATTAGATTCTCCCCAAAAAAGGTGCAGGAGCCTTTTTTCTCCCGCACTGGAATCGGATCGCATGGGTGTTCTCACTTATGTGATCTAATTTATGTGCGAGTTCACAGTTCGCACTGCGATCTATGAACAAATCTGGGGGTGTCATTAACATTTTACAGCTAAAAATAGCACCTGTAAAGCGCCTCAAAAGTCACTCCCCATCCACCATGTGAAACCCGGAGTGCTTTCATACTGGGGCGGTGCGCTTGCAGGATGTTACAAAAAGTCCTGCAAGCAGCATCTTTGGGGCGGTGCGGTGAGCGGTAATATACTGCTCCTCCACCGCCCCTGCCCATAGAAAACAATGGGCATCGCTTCTGAAGCGGCTGCAAACCGCCTTGGAAGCGCAGAGAGCGGGCGCTTTCAACCCCGTTTTCACCCCTTGTGGGGGGTTAAAAGCGCACTGCTCCCCCCGCTGTAGCGCCGCTCTAACAGCGGTAAATCCCCGCTGTAACTAGCGGGGATTTACCGCTAACGTCCCACCACCCCCCAGTGTGATGGGGGCCTTAAAACAACACTGTTTATTTAAAAGTAATGTACTCAAGAACAATAAGAGCTCTTGCACACTGCAGCTCAAAAAATCAGCTCCTACAGGCTCTTGAGGTTTTTTGAGCTCTAATTTTTTCTGCCTGGAAACTCCCTTCCATGTTAGCCAATGTGTCCATGCAAACTTTAGCTTTTTCATGAGTTTACAGGCATATACGCTTACAGTCAGAAAACTCCCCCACCAAACTCGCGATTTTGAGAAGCGTTTTCAAGCAGAAAAGATGCCTAAGTGCCCAAAAATGTGCAGAAATGCGACGAAAGAGCATGAAAAAGCTCAAAGAAGCTAGAAAACACACAAAAGAATAGAAAAAATTAGCTGAAGGGAGGGTTTGTAAAAAGAAGACGCTTATGCTCAAAGGAGCTTGAAGCTCAATAAAAACATCCAAAAGAGCCCAAAAAAGTACAAGCTTCTTCAAGTTGAAATAAAAGCTCAAATGCCTGTAAAAGCAGTTTTTTTAGCTGCAGTGTGCATGAGCCCTTAGAAGAATATGCCCATTTTAAAATCTGTGCTAAAAAGTCAATGTCCCTTTTTTAAATGTCCTTTCAAAAAAAGTCTTCACTTTGGATACAATTAAGTACTTTTGCTATAAAAAAACGTCTCCTTATTTTTGAGCCGTTGATGGGACTCTTCATGGCAAAAAGAATCTCAAATGACAAAAGAGGAAACTATATATGAATGAGGAATTTGGTGCCCTAAGGCCTTAAAGGAACATCCAGGGTGCAGGGCCGGTGCTACCACTAGGCAAACTAGGCAGCAGCCTAAGGCGCACTGCTGCCTACGGGCACCCGGACGCTGGTTTCCCTCCGCGTTTGCATGCTGTGCAGGCTGCAGCATGTAACTAACTCAGTCTCAGGCAGCTGCTCCATCCAGCCGGTAGTGTAATTAGAGGCACAGTGCAGCACTGGAGCCAGCACTAGAGGAAGCAGAGCTGATGCTTCCTGTATAGTGCCGCCTACTGTCACATGGGCAGGGCAAAGGGGGTGGAGTCAATGGGGGCGGCAAAATGAGGTTTTGCCTAGGGTGTCAAAAATCCTTGCACCAGCCCTGCCAGGGAGTACGCTGGGATAGAAGTCTGTATAATGCCATAAGGTCCAACTTATAAGGTGAGAGTCCATCCATTTACGCATGATGGTGGTGTTTATTTTTAAGAATACTATGAGGCACGGTGAAGATGTTGTAAGTACATTGTGGGATTTTTTTTGGGACTTTGCACACTTAAGGCCACGTGCACATGGGCGTTATAAAAAAAAAAATGAGCTGTAAAGCTTGTACCGACGCCAGGAAAAAAAGCGGGTGTTAAAAACGCAATTTTATCAGTGTTTTGCATTGGCGTCAATGTGCGTTAAGTCGCGCTAGCTTTCAGTCGCATTTCTCTGCCTCTATTCAAAATCAATGGTTCCCTATGGGAGCCCACTGATTTGAATAAAAGTCACACCAGAAGTTGATTCATGATGGTCCGACTTGCGGTGCGACTTGGGTGCTGAGGATCTTGAAGGGGGGTTCCCCCCACGAGATGCCAGACCCTTCGGTCTGGTATGGACTTTAAGGGGAACCCCAACGCCAAAAGAAAATAGCTTGGGGCCCCCCCAAAATCAATACCAGACCCTTATCCGAGCACGCAGCCTGGTAGGTCAGGAAAGGATCTTACCAGGCCACATGCCCTCAACATGGGGTGGTGGGTGCTTTGGGGCAGGGGGGCCCTGCTCCCCCCACCCCAAAGCACCTTGTCCCTATGTTGATGAGGACAAGGGCCTCTTCCCGACAACCCTGCCCGGTGGTTTCAGGGTCTGCGGGCGAGGGCTTATCGGAATCTGGAAGCCCCGTTTAACAAGGGGGCCCCCAGATCCTGGCCCCCCCACCCTATGTGAATGAGTATGGGGTACATTGTACCCCTACCCATTCACCTAAAAAAAAAGTGTCAAAAATAAACACAGCACACAAGTTTTTAAAGTATTTTATTAAATCAGCTCCGGCGTCTTCTCCCTCTGCCGGTTCTTCTCTCTGCGATGTCTTCTCTTCTCCCTCTTTTGCCAGGTCTTCTGTCTACTCACTCTTTTGCGAGGTCTTCTCCCTCCGTTCTTCTTCCGATGTTGACTCAACGCGATCTCCCGGTGTAATGCTGGGTCCGGCATCTGCAATGACGTATATTGGCGCGGAGCGGGGCCACCCGCTGAGGGTGCATGATGGGGCGGTGATGTCACAAGGGTGAGGGGTCTCCGGATGACCTCAGCAGGAGGCCCCGCCCCATACCAATATACAGTGCCTTGCGAAAGTATTCGACCCCCTTTGAACTTTGCGACCTTTTGCCACATTTCAGGCTTCAAACATAAAGATATAAAACTGTAATTTTTTGTGAAGAATCAAAGTACTAACACAGGGTGAACAACTAAGAAGTGTTTTTTAATGTCAAAATATAGAAATACAAACTTCGGACTTTACACCGTTTTCCAGCGTTTCAAGTTTCCCCCAGCTTATGAAAGCGTTCCGTGACATATAACCATACCCCGCCCCGGAGGACGACTCCAGTAGGCCTCTGGGGAGTGGGAACACTGTAGTGGCGGGGTAGTACGTGGGAGTCGCCCACCGGGGCGAGGCGCGGTTATATGCAGTAACGTCTACGGCCTGGGTCGTAATGTGGCCCTCTAGCGCAACTCAGTTGTAGCCTTCTTCTTGCCTCCCTCTTCTGGAGCGTTTTCTCACTCATCTG
>BLSH010352329.1:521960-537787 GCA_018402905.1 Glandirana rugosa | reverse complement strand
TCCTGTCCCTCTCCGGTCTCTCTCTCTTCTGTCTCTCTCTCTCTCCTGTCTCTCTCTCTTCTGTCTCCATCTCTCTCTCTCTCCTGTCTCTCTCTCTCTCTCCTGTCTCTCTCTTCTGTCTCTGTCTCTCCTGTCTCTCGCTCTCCTGTCTCTCTCTCCCCTGTTTCTCTCTCTGTCTCTCTGTGTGTGTCTCTCTGTCTCTCTCTCTCTCTGTCTCTCTCTCTCTGTCTCTCCCTGTCTCTCTCTCTCTCTCTCTCTTCTGTCTCTCTCTCAACTGTCTCTCTCTCTCCTGTTTCTCTCTCTGTCTCTCTGTGTGTCTCTCTCTGTCTCTCCCTGTCTCTCTCTCAATTCAATTAAATTCAAATAAGCTTTATTGGCAGGACCAAATACAATTTAGCATTGCCAAACAGTTATGTTTTTATGGGGAGGGGGGTAAGTGGTAATATGAAGGGGAATGGGGGGTAAGTCCATGTAAAGGATTTTTAAGTCCACAGTTTTTTATGTCCCACTCAGTCTGTGACACACTGTCACATATTGTGCAGCTATTTTCACCATTGGCTCCTCTTCTCCCAGTAGGATTTGGAGTTTCCTCTTCTCTTCCATAGAATTGAAGTCCGGGATGAGAGTAGAGAGTCTCTGGAAGTGGGTGTCCCTCCCTGATGAGTACTTGGGGCACTGTAGCAGGAAGTGGTCCTCATCCTCCAGGACCCCCTGGTCACATTGCTGGCACAGTCTACTCTCTCGGGGCTTGTAGGTCTGTCTGTGCCATCCTGATTCTGTTTCCAGGCTGTGGGCGCTCAGTCTGTACAGGCTCAGGGTCTGTCTGTCTGTGGGGTCTTGTAGTACCTCCAGGTACGGGGCCAGTTTGTAGTCTCGCTGCAGTGACTGGTAGACAGTTTGTTATTTAATTTCTCCATTCTCCAACATATTTTTCTTTGGAGTCATTCATTATTTTTTCTATTGGAGATTTTGTCAGGCCAGATTTTTGGGAGTTTGGGATAGACAAGGCGCTGATGAGTTGTTGCAGGCCACATGGCTTGGACTGGTCCTTATTGGTCAGTAAGGCCTTATGGTGGTATGAGTTGGGACTGCTGTTTTGCAGGTGGTCCCAGTATGATAACACCCTCTTCTGTACTGCAAGAAGTAAGGGAAATCTGCTCAGCTCGGACCGGGAAGCACTGTTTGAGGTGCTCCGATGGACTTGGAGGAGGTGCTTGCATAATTCCAGATAGAATATTTCTGTTGGGCTGGAGTCCCATTTGGATTGGTCTGAGTCTGAGGTAACCGGACCCCAAACTTCACTGCCATAAAGAAGAATTGGGATGATGACGCTATCAAATATTCTGAGCCAGACTCTCACTGGTGGTTTTAGGTGGTACAGCTGTCTCCTGATGGCATAAAAGGCTCTTGTCTTTTAGTGCCTCTATGGCTGGCTTGAAACTTCCTGATTTGTTGATTTCTAGGCCGAGGTAAGTGTAGCTGTTAGTTTCATCAACAATGCAGTTGTCTAATGTAAAGGAAGGGCTCTTTGTTTTTCCTTTGGAACACCATGGCTTTTGTTTTGCTTGGGTTGATTGGTAGTGCCCATGTGGCACTGTATTTCTCCAGAACTTCCAGGCTGTCTTGTAGACCTCTCTCTGTTGGTGACAGAAGTAGGAGGACATCCACATACAGCAGGAACTTCACTTCAATGCCATGCAGAGTCAGTCCAGGTGCTGGGGAGGATTCTAGAGCTGCGGCCAGTCAATTGATGTAGATGTTGAAGAGGGTTGGATTTAGGCTGCAGCCCTGTCTGACTCCCTGGGCCTGCCGGAAGTGTTTGGTTCTTTTCCCATTCACCTTTACACTGCAGCTGTTCTCAGTATATGAACTCCTGATGACATCATATGTTTTCCCTGCTATTCCCTCCTATTCCACTCTCCAATAGTTTAAGGAACAGGCCTGGGTGCCACACTGACTCAAATGCCTACTTAAAGTCCACAAAGCAGGCAAATATCTTCCCATGTTTTGTATTGTGGACATGGTTCTTGATGAGACTGTGCAGGGTGTAGATGTGGTCTGTGGTCTGTGGTGCGGTGGTTTGGCATGAATCCTGCCTGACTTCTGCTGAGGACATTGTGTTGTGTCAGGAAGTTGAGGATCCGTTTGTTGAGGATACTGTTGAATAGTTTCTCTAGTGTGCTGCTGACACATATCCCCCTGTAGTTGGCTGGGTCATACTGGTCTCTACTCTTATGGGTGGGTGTTATGAGGCCTTGGTTCCATACTGTAGGGTAGTAACCAGCACTCAGGACTAGATTGAACACTTTGCATATTGCAGCGTGTACTTCTGGGGAGCCGTGCATAATCATCTCTGGCAGGATTGTATCCATCCCACTGGATTTTTTAGTTTGCAGGTGTTGGATTTTCTCCCTAATTTCTTGTAGTGTACCCGGTACATCTAGGGGGTTCTGAAAGTCCTTGATTTTTTCCTCCTTATTATTTAGTCTTTTGATGATGTCTTTTTGTTCTACAGTTAGAGCCTCCTCTGGAATATCTTTGGATGTGGAGGTTGTTTTTCCTGGGTGCTGGGCCGATAGTCTTCCATGCTTCCCAGAAAGAATTTTCCTGAAGTGCCTCTTCTAACTGTTGTAGGTTTTTGCAAATTAAGTTTTGCCTTTTCTTTTTAAGGGTTTGTTTGTATTTTTTCTGTAGGATTTCATGGGCTCTCCTTAGGTTGGTGTTGTCCGGGTCTCTGTGTTTGTTATTGGAGACTGTCCGTCTGTGTGTGTATGTATGTATATGTGTGTATGTGTGTGTATATATATATATATATATATATATATATATATATATATATATATATATATATGTGTATGTGTATATATATATAAAAAACTTGGACTGAGACTGCTTTGCAAAACCAGCTAATTTTATTTTATACATTTTGACTTGATATACAAGTAGCGTCACATCACAATTGAGTATAAAAGAGAAAAAAGTGTAGCAGTATGGTTACATTTAATATAGTTACAACATTTAGCAACTCACTTGGTTGATGATTAAAATAGGTACATCTAAGTATGCAGGCATCCAGGGTAAAGCTTTTCACATAGACCAGGGGTGGCGAACAAGTTAGACACAAAGAGGCAAAATTTTAAACTGTGAGAGTCAGAGAGCCACACCAGCAGTGACAAAGCGGCGCGAAGCGGGGCGAAGCGGCGCTCGAGGCGATCTCAAGGCGGCTTGCGAGGAGACTTCTGTCATAGAAGTCAATGCAAGCTGCCTGAGATCGCCCTGAGAGAAACATGAAACTTGGCAAAGAGCCACAGTATATACAAAATATAATAAGAGGCAAAGAGCCGCATTCATTATGGCCGGGAGCCGCATGCGGCTCGAGAGCCGCGTGTTCGCCACCCCTGACATAGACCATCCTCCGCACCACCATAGACGTCATCCCTTCCAAGCTATGCTCCAAGAGAGCTTCAAGCCTCACTTTCAGTTCGCTCTACTGCAGGGTAGACTTCCTGGTCGCGATTGCAAACTGACAGCGGTGAGAGCCAGCGGGGCGGAGGACAGTCCATGTGGACAGCTTTACCCCAGATGCCTGCATACTTAGATGTGCCTCTTTTAATCATCAACCATGTGAGCTGCTAAATCTTGTAATTTCATTAAATGTAACCATTTTGCTACACTTAGAGGCTCCTCTCTTCTCTTTTATACTCTTTAGCTCCTTTTGGATTTTGCTTCAAATCCCCTTGTGGAGGCTGCCATTTGTGGATGGACATTTTATGGTTACACAACCTATCACATTGCCTATTTTATTTATATGGACTATAAACTGAAGGACTTATGAATACATGGTTGTGGAATGAATCATCTCAGTTTCCATTATTTCTTATGGGGAAATTCGCTTTGATATATGAATATTTTGGATTACAAGCATGTTTCCGGAATGAATTATGCTCACAATCCAAGGTTTTAGTGTGTGTGTGTATTTATTTTTTTCATCTCTCATGATAGTAAGCTCATAGAACTATCTCTTTCTTCTTACTTCAGGTTAAAGGTCCTGGAATAGGTCTTCTTGGCCATTCTAAAGGTGGAGATTTGGTACTTTCTATGGCTTCCTTCCTGAAAGGTATAACTGCTACAGCTGTTGTAAATGGATCTGTGGCCAATGTTGGTGCTGACCTACACTATAAAGACATCACACTGCCTGCCATGGCCTTTGACCGACAAAAGATTAAATTCCCACAGCCAGGATTGGCCGATATCAGGGACATTATGTACAATCCACTAGAAGAACCGAATCGCCAGAGCCTTATTCCTGTTGGAAGAGCAGATTGCAAGTTTCTCTTTATTGTGGGAGAAGATGACCGGAACTGGAAGAGCGACTTTCATGCCCAGACTGCCTGCAAACTTTTGGAAGAGCAAGGGAAAGAAAAGCCAGAGATTGTGTACTATCCCAAAGCTGGACATTATATTGAGCCTCCTTACTTCTCACTATGTAAAGCTTCCATGCATAAGATTGTTGGTCTTCCATGTATTTGGGGAGGGGAACCAAAATCACACAGTGTTGCACAAGTGGATTCCTGGCAGAGAATTCAGGCTTTCTTCCGCAAACACTTAGATCAGGTAAACCCCTCAAGCAGACTATGAAGATGTTATTGTAGGAATGATATTATAAAACTATTGTTGTTGATATAATTGTATTTTGGCAGCTGTATGTGCTTAATTTATGTAACTACAGTATTCCACATCTTTACCTGCCTTTTTATTCTATCTTCTTTTTTATATCTTGATTAAGCTGAAAAGCAAAAGTAAATGTTCTGGGCTGGGACAGATTATAACATTACCAGGTGTGCAGAAGCTGTTGCGGCAGCAGTCTGGGGAATTCATAAAGGCCTCTTTCACATGCCCACTCACATTCCGTGGTGGATTGCGATGTCGGCCTGCAGTTAGCAGCCAATCAGGAGGTGATACGCTGCCTCCCTCATACCTGTTTGGGATTTCACACTGAATTGGAATGAGATTTGGGCCTGATCGTATTCACCTCCTGGGGTGTGGTTTCAAGTGGTTTTACCTGCTTTGCGGCCCCTGTAAAGTATGAGGGGCGTTCAAGTCAAACTGTGGGACTCTTGAGTTAATATATTAAAAGAACAAATTTCAAGGAGTGGAAACTGCATTCATTTTTTGGACATACTCCCCTGCTACATTTATACAATTTTATACCAGCATTTAACTAATGCCTGGAAAGCTTTGGCATGGAAATATTTGTCTGTACGCCTGAACCTTCCTAGGACAGCCTGCTTCACTTCGTCATTAGTGCTGAAATGCTGACCTCCTAGGAACTGTTTTAGGGGTCCAAACAGGTGGAAATGACTTGGAGCGAGGTCTGGGCTGTAAGGGGGATGTGCAATACCTCCCAGCCGAGTTGCTGTAATGTGCATGTAGTGCGTTGAGCAGTATGAGGTCCTGCGTTGTCCTGGAGAAACAGGATGCCCTTAGTGATCAAACCAGTCAGTTATTTCCGCAGGCACATCAGTCAGAGCATGACTTTTTGAAAATGCAAATGTTTATGAATGATTGTGTTCACCGTTCCCACAGAAAGATTTGTCTCTTGTACAATTTCACAACCAGTTGCATTAATTATCCAGGATCAGAAGTTCTACGCACTGAATGTTCACAGGAATGACTGCTGTGGGCTGGAAATCATCACGGCTGGGATCGTCACTGATGGACGTACGGACATCTTTGAACCGTTTACACCATTCAAATGTCTAACTGCGTCTGAGCGTCTCATCACCGTACTGTGCTTGAAGTTTTCTGTAGATATCCACGGGTGTTACAGCGTTCACAAGAGACCTCATCACACGCTGTTCCAGGCACGCACTAACACTGTTGTCTGCCATCTTGATTAACTACTTCAGCCCCGGAAGGATTTCACACTTTAGGACCAGAGCACTTTTTGCGATTCGGCACTGCATCGCTTTAACTGACTATTGCGTGGTCGTGCGACATTGTACCCAAACAAAATTTGCGTCCTTTTTTCCCCACAAATAGAGCTTTCTTTTGGTGGTATTTGATCCCCTTTGCGTAATTTCTGATCACCGCTATAAACAAAATAAGAGCGACAATTTTGCAAAAAAACACAAATTTCTTACTTTTTGCTAAAATACAAATCCAAAAAAAAAAAAATATATAAAAAAAATGTTTTTTCATCAGTTTTGGCCAATTTAAATTCTTCCTCATATTTTTGGTAAAAAAAAAAAATCGCAATCAACGTTTATTGATTGGTTTTCGCAAAAGTTGCTGTGTTTGCAAACCATGAGAATTCATTTATGGGGTTTTAATTTATTTTTTTATTTTTTACTAGTAATGGCGGCGATCTGTGATTTTTATTGGTACTGCGATATTGCGGCGGACATGTCGGACCATTTTGACACTTTTTTGGGACCATTGGCATTTATACAGTGATCAGTGCTATAAAAATGCACTGATTACTGTGTAAATGCCTTTGGCAGTGAAGGGGCTAACCTGCAGGGGGCGCTCTAAGGGTTAACTGTGTTCCCTGGGTGTGTTCTAACTGTATGTGGGCTGTGTTGGCAGGGGGAGGGGAGTGATCACGGCTTCCATATACAGGAAGCCTGTGATCACCGACCTTCCCCCTCTGTCAGAACGGAGATCTGTGTTCACTTACACGGACCTCTGTTCTTTCACTGCAGGGGGGGCATCGCCCTACCTGCTCCCTGGGAACACAGTGAGCGCACGCGCGAGGCTCACAGTGCTGGATCTCGCAGCCCCTGTCATATGATGGCGGTTTGCGATATCGTGCCATCTTGTCACCGTCAGATTGCAGTCGGCAAGTGGTTAACAGTCTCTGGACTGGCCCACAACATGTGTGCCGCCTATCAGTAAATAGGACACACTTGCCACTTACTACTGGGTGTAGTACCGCCATGCTAGCATCCCTTTTTTATACTTGTAAAATTAAAAGTCCTGGTTTGACTTGAAAGCCCCTCCTATATGGCAATGTCCAACAGCAATTGCCTGGTTTTGACAGGTGGCTGTGGATAGTTAAAAAATGTGCCTCAGCCACCTGTTTTTGCCACTTGACGGTGCCCATGTGAAATGGGCCAAAGAATGTTGCTCCTCCACATGTTCCCTGATGTCATTACCCTGATACGGCCATATTTGGACAAGGTCAGCCAGCGTCACAACTCTTTTGTATACTTTCAGCTGTCTGCTCCGAAATTTCCAGGCTGGCAACTGAATGTGGCCCTGGATGAGCCATCACTTGCTAGGATGCTGGCACCCAGGCTATTGATGAGCCCTGTGTGGGAAGCTATCCTACTAATGACATCTTCCGAGCACGTACTGTATATCCAACTCTGGGCACTCTCATCTCTCTCTATACACCCACACAGAGCTGGTTCTAATTACCACTGGTTTGCTTATCTGTGAAATGGCGGTCATTCTTTTAGAATTCATCAAAGCCATAGCGACAGATTCTAAAATAAAATTGGCGCAAGTAAAAACTACTAGGTTTTGACGCCTGTGTTTTTACTGGTACCAAAACTGACTAAGGGGCCATAGCGCCAGAAAAATGTTGTTTATTGAACCCCCCAGTGTCTTTATTGAAAAAAAGTGAATGAAAGATGAGAGCTTATAGCACACCTGGCATTGTTATAGGTTTCCCGGTTGCTGGTACTATCACTATAGCTGGTCAGCGTGGTTTGCATGTAAAGGTGCAGAAAATTACATGATCTACAATAAAGAAGTTATTTGAAATATACTGTATTATATTCAACAGGTGTCCTGTTGAACTTGACAATGAGAGAAGATGCTTGAAACTGTTCGATACTTTTTTAAGTATTGGCTGTATCTTTTGGACTTATTTCAGGATTACAAATATTAACCATATACAGCTATCAAAATACAATATTTTCTATGATGGCGGTCCATCAAAGTGGAGGAAAAGCCTAATCATAACTATTCTTAAAAATTACCCCCCCCCCCTTCTTTTGCTTAACCTGCATAAAAAAGATGTGTACAAATCTTTTACATTTTAATTTGCTCCGGATTGGTCAAGCAGATCACCAGCAGATTGACAGCTTCAGCTTTGTTCCTGTGTGCTATGTAAAGGGGGGTGTCCCTTCCCCTCCAATCAGCTCACAGAGCTCTCCTCACTGATGTAACTTCAGCTCTCTGCCCCTTGCTTTTCAGAGCTCCGAGATCCTGTGTAAATTCTGCTCTTTGAATGGATGTAGGATAAAGACGTCTGTAGATATACAGGTACAATTTATGTTGGAGGATTTGTTTATTCTCTGTGTATCACCTGAGGCCAGTCACTTTTCTATCTAATCTTATATATCTGATTTAATCTATCGATCACCACTTTAAGTAAATAGCTTATATAATAGTAAAAAATGATTGTGGGACAATTTAGAAAGGAGACAGACACCACAGTGTTTATTCTACACTGCATTCTACATTTCACAAATAATTCCTAAAATGCAGAGCATGATGTGAAGTCATGTATTCATGTATAATATTGCAAAGATGAAAAGAATTGAAAAAAAAATAAAAATGTAAATTAATGATTTTAAAAAATTCAATCAATAATTTGACTGGGACTTTATAGAGCTGCATGATTAATGGTTAAAAGATCGCGATCTCGATCCAACCCCCCTGATAATCTACACCCAACATTTCATCAATTCTATGTGACAAGTGCAGAGCGGCTCAGCTGTCAAACAAAAAACAACAGGCAGTCTGCCAAGTTTCAAAACATTTGTGAGCTAACTATAAACATTGCAATGTTTTGTTCTACATCAAAGGAATTAACTTCCATCTCTAATTTAAGTCAGTTTAACCACTTAAAGACCAAACCTTTTTCTGGCACTTGTTGATTTCAAGTTAAAATCATTATTTTATTTGCTAGAAAACTGCTTAGAACCCCAAACAGTACATACATATATATATATGTTAGCAGAGACCCTAGAGAATAAAATGGTGATCGTTTGCAATATTTTATGTCACACGGTATTTGGGAAATACCGTGTTTTTGGGAAAAAAATTACACTTTCGTGAATTACAAAAAGCAAAACCGTAAAGTTAGCCCAATTTTTGTATTATATGAAAGATGATGTTACACTGTGAGAATTGTGATCTTTAGGCCTCATACACACGGACGTTTTTTGACCCCGGCGTTTTCAGGCGTTTTTTGCAGCTCTCCATGTTAGTCAATGGCCCCATAAAAACTTTGGCGTTTTTGAGCTGTAGATGGCGTTGGCGTTAGTGAGCTGAAAGTAGAAACCACAAGTTCTCAAATATTCGCCTTTGAATTTAGCTTACTTTGAAGGGTCTTCTTGAGTTTTAATGTTAATAAAATTAATTAATTCTAAATATTTCATTAATTCTAAAAATGTAATTCTTAAAATTTAATTGGTAAAATGAACTCTTATAAAAATTGTAAAATTCACTTTAAGGTTTTTAAGCTAGGTAAGGTGAAGTTCCTCTTCAATTATTATTATTATTTTTTTTTTTACACTAATTATACATGAAATCGTACGGGATAGTTTTTATATGCATGGAAAGGCTCTGTTATGACCATTCAGTCAGTGGGATAGATTGACTTTCTTCCATCAAAAATATGCAACGTTTATTTTGTACACAGATTAATCGCTTACCGATCGGACAGTAGTAATTTTACTGCTAGCCGATGACTCCCCTGGTGCATATCCTGGTTTACCGGTGTGCATGCACATCCCCTTGCTTTTGTGTGCTGTGGTTGGATACGGCACAGGTTCATCAGCAGGCTCACAGTCAATTATTTTGGCTGTGAACCTGCTGATGGCTGTCACCAATCACAGCACACATGTTAGTAAACACAACAAAGAGCTGACTGTTTTTTTCCTGAGATGCCATCCCAAAGGTGTTCTATCGAGTTGAGATCAGGGCCCTGTGCAGGCCAGTCAAGTTCCTCCACCCCAAACTCGCTCATCCATGTCTTTATGGACCTTGCTTTGTGCACTGGTGCTCAGTCATGCTGGAACAGGAAGGGGCCATCCCCAATCTGTTCCCACAAAGTTGGGAGCATGAAATTGTCCAAAATGTCTTGGTATGCCGACACCTTAAGAGTTTCCTTCACTGGAACTAAGGGGCCAAGCCCAACTCCTGAAAAAGGACCCCACAACATAATCCCCCTCTACCAAATAACTTGGACCTGTGCTCAAAGCAAGGTCCATAAATACATGTAGGAGTGAGTTTGGGGTGGAGGAACTTGACTGATTTGCAAAGTCCTGACCTCAACCCAATAGAACACCTTTTGGCTGAATTAGAGCAGAGACTGTGAGCCATGCCTTCTCATCCACATCAGTGTCTGACCTCACAAATGCGCTTCTGGAAGAACGGTCAAACATTCCCATAGACACTCCTAAAACTTGTGGACAGCCTTCCCTGAAGAGTTGAAGCTGTTATAGCTGCAAAGGGTGGGCAAACTCAATATTGAACGCTACGGACTAAGACTGGGATGCCATTAAAGTTCATGTGTGTGTAAAGGCAGGCGTCACAATACTTTTGGTAATATAGTGTATATTACCTATCCTGCCTGTTTGTTATGGTAATGTAACTTCTGCACATTTACCAAAATATCTTGCTGCATTCAGGACTTTTAAATGTGATTTTTCCACATTTTATGATGAATGTTAAAATGTTTCTAAGTTTATATGATCAAGGTTTAATTTTGTTTGCTTATAACAACTTTATACCAAAATAAAGCTATATTTAAAAAAAAATTCAGGAACAAAAGAATGTTTTATTGATTGCAGCTACTGCTTCTGGTGCTCAAAACAAATGTACTGATTTTGGAGGCCAAAAAGCTAGCATTTTTCGGAGAGGGTTATTAATGGCAGCCGCCATATTTCTATCAGTACAAGTTTCTTTTAAAGTGTTTTTTTACCTTCATGCATTCTATGCATACTGCTGCTGCGTCCATTGACACAGACAGCAGGACTTGGCTCCGCCCCCCACCTCCTACGTCCCTGGATTTGATCGACCGCAGTCGGAGACAATGGCTCCTGCTGCTTTCAATCTATCCAATGAGGACCCAAGCCAGCGATTGTGTTTTATATGACGGAGAGCACTAGGGAATGTCTTTTATATTATATGTGACACCTGATGCTTGGAGCGGTAATTGTGAGGTAGACATACATCTGACTTGTCCCTTGAGTGGATGTCTCCCCCTTGTAAGGGTTAAAGGAAGCGTATTTGATCCTCTTTTAGAGGGTCCACTTAAGGTGGTGAGCGGCCATCTGTTTATTGGTGGAGGATTTTCACTGAAGCACGTTGTGGATGATTTTACTTTCACTGCATGAACACTAGTGGTGCTGCCTATTGAGTCATCTAAATATGGACTGACCATTGAGTACATGTTTTTCTGAAGCGCTGCACTCCTTTTATACATACCATGTTTCCCCGAAAATAAGACCGGGTCTTATTTTAATTTTAGTCACAAAAAACACACTAGGGCTTATTTTCAGGGTAGGGCTTATTTATTTACGGTATGTACATTAAACATTTATTCAAATACCGGTACAGTCCTCTCCATTTCTCTTTGAACCATTGGTCCTAATCTCTCATTTACAGCAATATTTTTTTTAGATTATTATTTCTGGTACTGTATGAGGTTCAGTGCAGTTTTATACTGGTATACTGGTAAAAGTACCTGTTTAACAGTTTTTATTCTTCTCTGAGATCTCTGAGGTGATGATTGGAGAGAAGAGTTCGGCTGTGGTGACGTCAGCCCGCTCCGTGCACTAAAGAGGGAGGGGGCGCAGACGTCAGCGGGAGGAGAGGAGGAAATAGAAGAGCAGAGATTGCCACTGACGTCAGTGCGCTGAAGACGACATCTGGAGGGAGGAGGGGAGGAAAGAGAATAGCTGTGATCCCCGGCTGACGTGCGCAGAAGAGGAAGCAGCAGCAGACATCCGCCGGGAGGACGGAAGACGCAGAAGAGGACCTCCGGCGGGGCAGCGATGGGTGTAAACCTATTTGTTTTAAATATAGCAGCAAACTGAGACACTAGCTAACGTTTAAAACGTGTATTTAAGGAGATTTACTAGGTCTTATTTTCGGGGTAGGGCTTATATTGCAGCCCAACCCGATAATCGAGATAGTAAGCCCTACCCCGAAAGTAAGCCCTACCCCGAAAATAAGCCCTTTCGGGGAAACACGGTATTGTTTTCAACAGAGGGTTTGGTAGATTAATATTGAGTGTACAGCTGCTATAGCTACCTAAAGCAGTTTGCCCTGATTGATTCAAAATTCTTTTTGCATTGGACACTCACCTGCCCCTCGCTCCAGCGATGCGGTCGTCAGAGGGCTTGCTCTTTGCCCCCTCCCCACGGCGGTGCCAGCATCATAAGTGTGGGCACCCGGCTTTGGCTTCAAAGCTGGGTGCGCACTGCGCATGCACGAGTCGCTCTGTGCCTTGTGACTGGCTGGCATATATTCTGGGACCTATGACGTGTCCCAGAAGATCGCCGAGAGGGAGGGGGAAGGTGGACTTCCTTCCTGAAGTCGTGGCACCAGAGGAGGAAGTGGACCTGGGACCCTAGCAAACAGAGTCCTTGGTCACCCCTCAAAAAAGGGGGAAGGTGGACTTCCTTCCTGAAGTCGCGGCACCAGAGGAGGAAGTGGACCTGGGACCCTAGCAAACAGAGTCCTTGGTCACCCCTCAAAAAAAAGACATGCCAATTGTGGCATGTCGGGGGACCACCTTCCATTAAAGTGGAAGTTCCACTTTAGGGTGGAACTCTGCTTTAATGCATAGAATGCTAGAAGGTGAAAAACCTTGAGACATTACAACCCCTTTAAGATGAGACAGGTTTTCACTTTAATCAGATGCATACTTAAAGGATAAGTTCACCTTTGTGAAAAAAAAATGCACATCTTTTTGCAGGTAAAAAATGTGCATATATTATTATCTTTTTTTAATTAGGAGCCTGTAAAGCATTGTACCCGTGATCAGCAGATCGCAGGTGCAGTCTAAGGCCCCATTCACACCTGAGCATTTTGTAGCTTGAAGCCTGAAACTACAAAACGCTTGAGGGGAAAAAAAAATCAATGATTCTCTACGGAGATGGTTCACATCTCCACTCAAAAACGCCTGAAGCTCAAAAAAGTTCTGGAGGTATTTTTGCAGCTTGATTTGGGAGTTTTTCTACTTTTTACATTGGTGACCTTTTGACCTGTACAAAATTACGGTAAAAATCTCAGCAAAAACGCATGTATTTCTGCCTGAAAACGCTACGCCCAGGTGTGAATGCAGCCTTAGACTCCTGCAGACTGTCAGGATAGCTGTCTGCCACTACCTTGTATGGGCAGGCAGTTACTGAATGACAGGAGGCATCAATGAACTACCTACAGCAGTCACCAGCACCCTGGTAGTTCATTGAGAACTACAAGCTGTCAGCCGCAATGGCTGACAGTACTTTTAGTTCTCCCATTCACAGAACTCTGTGGATGAATGACGTGGCTGGGTGGGTAGAACACAGCACAACCATGTTTCTTTTAAATTGTGACAGCGGGTGTGGGGAGAAGGCCTGCTGTCACAACGGGGGATCGGGTGGGGGGGAGGGGCATGTGTTCAAAGGCCGCTGCATCAGTAACATGTTAGGCCCCTTTCAGACGAGCAGACAGATTGGGTCCGCCTGGCAGTTTTTCAGGCGGACCCAATTGGACCCTCCAGTTTCCTCTATGGAGCGGTGTGTCTCTTTACACCCGCCAACATTCGATCCTATATGCAAAAAACTGACTGATGGGGATCTGTTCCCCTGCCATCTGAAGATCGGATGGCAGTTGGGTGTAAATGGTCAGGTGGCTGTTTTACATCCGACCGCCCATAAGAGGAGAAAGGGCTGTGTCTTCTCTGCATAATCCATGGACAGATTCCCCGCTGAGCAGGCGAACTCCAATGGAGCCCACCTCGTGCAGAAGGGGCCTTACACACTGAATATGGGTGAAACATGTTATGGAAGGGGAACTTATCTATTAGACCCCTTTCACACTGAGATGGTTTTCAGGCACTTTAGCTCTAAAAAAACTGCCTCCCATTGATTTGAATGAGTGCTTTCACACTGGGGCGGTGCGCTTGTGGGGCAGTAGAAAAAGCCCTGCAAGCAGCCTCTTTGGGGCAGGTTGGGAGAGCTATAAATAGCACTCCAAAAATGCCTCTGCCCATTGAAATGAATGGGCAGTGCTTTGAAAGCACAGCAAAATGGGTCTTTTTTTGGTTAAGGTCATGCTGTCACGTGACCTTAAAAAGGACGTCCCGCTAGCGCCCGAAAAGTGCCGCTAAATCACAGCAAAAACGACTGGCGCTTTAATGGCTGATTTAGCAGTGGTTCAGTGTGAAAGGGGTCTTAATAAGTAGCCAGAAGCATATTTTATATTGTTGCAGTTGTATTTGAAGAAGGAATTTTAACATTTGGGCTGCTGTTACTTTGCCGTGCAGTTTGCCAGCAGTGTGATCTGCTGTTAAGTTTTGGATTAACTTTATTGGAAGGATATAAGGTGCCCAACAAGTGATTTATGTGTGCCTAGGATCAGCGCTGGGCACTGCAAGGGCATATAGAGGACATTTGTCATCCACATAATGTGAAGGAGCCCTTAATAAAGCTGTAATCTTGGAGGAAATCTGCTGCATCATCCATCTTGCTGCTCCTCTTCAGCATTGCCTTGCTGTGCAACACAATTGATAAATGTCCCCAATGCATAGAATTGGTCTGAGGCCTAGAAGTTTACTGGAAAAATCTGCTTGCTGTCCAGTCTGTGCCTCCATTGTGGGGGATTTCCATTGCTGTGTGCTGGGAACACAACAGGACATCAGAGGAACCCCCCAAAGTGAGGAGAGACCACGATCTGTACCACGGTGAGGCTTCAGACTGTAAAATAGTTTACAAAACATTGCTCCAGTAGATGATGAAGGTGAACAACCACTGAGCTGGAGGACACCTGTCATATGACCCGCATTCTCCGCCCACTCAAGCCCCGCCCCCAGTGGAGCCCTCTGTCATGCAGAGTATGTATCGTCTACTCTACTGTCAGTTTCCTCCGCCCCTGCGAAGCCCCGCCCAGAGGAGAACGCTTTTTTTTCTGCACAGGCCCTTAAAACCCCGCCCCAGGAGCAGAGTCTTGTGTCAGGTTCACCGCCCCCCTTAAAACTCCGCCCCCGGTTCAGTTCGCTTTCATGCAAGTGTCTGTATCGTAGTGCCTCGATAACGCCACTCCCCCCGTTAAATCCCGCCCCCTAGAGTAGGTCCTGGCACGCCCAATTCCTTCACCCCCATTGAAGTCCCGCCCCCTGGTGAAGTTAGCCGGTGTTCTGCCGAGATGAGTCTCACTTCGAGACGCGTCCTAGCTGGGTCTGCGCATGCGCAGATCGCACAGGCAGAACAGCTGATTTTCCGCTCAGCTGATCTGCCGCATCACACTCCCCTCCGCAGGCAGGTTGAGGGAGGTAGGGCGGGGTGTTAGTAGTCTGTGGCGGGGTGTGTAGATGTGTCCTTGACGGGTTGTAGGTGGATGTTAGCCGTCTGTGGCGGGGACTCTAGGCGGGTGGTGTCCTGTGCTTTTACACGGAAGATTGAAGCTAGACAGACGCGTACGCCGTCTAGTCGACTCGCCTTTTAGTCGACAAGACGGACACGCTAGACGCGTACGCGTCTGGGTCGATCCTGCGCAGAGCTTCACTCTGAGTAGAGCCGTCTTGTGGCCGATTGAAGTGGTCCCCCGCCCTGAAGTTACCCCCACTTCCTTAACCCGCACGGTCCTGGATGAGATCC
>BLSH010352329.1:483981-500398 GCA_018402905.1 Glandirana rugosa | reverse complement strand
TGTCCTTCATTCTGCTGATCTCTGTACACTGTCCTTCATTCTGCTGATCTCTGTACACTGTCCTTCATTCTGCTGATCTCTGTACACTGTCCTTCATTCTGCTGATCTCTGTACACTGTCCTTCACTCTGCTGATCTCTGTACACTGTCCTTCATTCTGCTGATCTCTGTACACTGTCCTTCATTCTGCTGATCTCTGTACACTGTCCTTCATTCTGCTGATCTCTGTACACTGTCCTTCATTCTACTGATGACATCTGTACACTGGTCTACATACTACTTACACTGGCCAGAACTTAGAGCAGACAGCCAAGATAGCATTGAGGCATAAGCCTGAAACTGATTGACCAAGTCAGCCTCCAGGACCACTCGTGCATCAAATTATAGGGGTGACCAATTACTCTGTAAATGAAAGTGAATGCTCAGTTTCTCACTGAAACTAACTTTTAAGGTAAGCCAAATTAAAATAGGCTAAATAAAGGGGAAAAAGCACCCTGGTGATCTTTGATTTCTTTCATGTTGCTAAGAGTAGATCTTCACTTCTCAAAGGTTGCCTACCCCTGCTTTAAATGTTTTTCATAAGACCTCATAAAAGCTGACTTGGCTTAAGCTGCCCGTTTTTTTTTTTTTTTTTGTTGTTCAGCCAGTGGGCTGCTGAAAAAAAAAAAACAAAAAACAAAAAAAACGAGCAGATTCTTCCATCCACACTGACTTCTGTTGAACAGTGGAGGCCACACACTGATTGCAATTTGCCTGGTCCACTGCACCTTGATCTTTGATTTCTTTCATGTGGATTGGGTGAGCATGGATTGGGTGAGCGAGCATTAATAGGGTGAGGATGGCTGGGTGGGTGGTGGATGGATGGTGGGGACTGGGGGTGCACACTGTCACTTAGCAGCGCTATGGGCATTACACATCACCCACAGCGCTGCAGCACCCCTCTCTCCTCTCGCTATGCACCGATCGGAGAGGAGAGAGAAAAGCCGGCGGAAGCGTCATTTGACGGCACGATCACGTGGTAAAAGGCTGCTCACAGCGGCCATTCACTGCCATCCGTGATGCGCCGGGTCCCATGGACCCGACGGTCACGGATGTTCCCATGTACACGCCCCAGGGTGCGCGCGGGAAGCGCATTCATGGGAGGACGTCAATGTACGTCCTCCCAGAGTTAAGCAACCGCCCTGCAGATGTATTTTGTCTGTAGGGCGGTTGTTAAGTGGTTAAAAAAGTTTTCCTGTTCCAACTTGCATACAAAATCAGAATAACAAACCTTCAGAACCTATCTTGTTCGTAACCCAGGGACTGCCTGTACTTTGTTTCTAGCTACCATAACCATATCCTGTGGTCTCCAATTGTTGAATGTATGCTGGTCAACAGAATTCAGACCAAGTTGGATGATTAGCCAGTCCTGATGTTGCCCCTAGTCTACCCACATAAGCACTTGACATGAAGTCACGAGAGAGCAGATTTGCAGTACAGAGAATCTGAAATGAGCTACGGTTCCATCCTTTCTTGTGGTCTGGCTTGTGGTCAGCAGACCATTTAAGCCTTTTTGTGCATACTTTCCAGACTACATCCCAATTGGGTTTATGGGAGAGCAGTAAAAACTGTGCGTTAGGTTGTCATCTGATTTATTATTATTATTATTTTTGGACCCTCTTAGTCACTTTAAAGCAGTCTGTCTCCTGAACACGAAAGTTCCCCTCATCTCGTCTCCAGCCTTTTAAGAATTTTTTTTGGTTGTACCCACTCACTTCCTGTTGCTTAGGATGAGGTGATGTCACCTCTGACCGCAGCTACAGTCTTTATTCCTGCTAGCTTTTAAATATCATACGCTTGGGTAGAGCTGACAGTGGTGACTGACAGTCACCAGCTCACTGAGAACTGAGCGATCACCGGCGTTTGAACGCTCAGTTCTCAGTCTTAGAACCAGCAGGGGACAGATGCAGTATTTGACCCATGCTGCATCCACCTAGGTAAGTATGATTCTTAGAAAAAAATCTCATATTTCGCTTTTAAATTAATTAATTTGTTTACAAAAAATGCACACACCCAAACCTCACCTATTAAAAATAAGAACGACATTGTACATACTTTTAAAGTGGTTTTAAAGCCACTGTGTTTTCTTCCTAGAATCTCCTGTGTCCGATTTAAGTTATGTGCCCCAATGCATGTGTTTTATAAAAAATATGCAGCTTTATACCTTATTTCAGAGAGCTGCTCTGCGCTGACGTGACTACTTGCCGCTTTCTTCCCCCTCGATCTGAGAACTACAGCAGAGGGGGTTGAGAATCCCCCTCTGACGTCAGCCAGGAGGTGAAGGGGAGAGTGACGGACAGTCACACGAGCTCCGAGCAGCGCTCTGAAATAAGGTATAAAGTTTCATATTTTTTTATAAAGCGCACACACACTGAGGCACATAACCTAATCGAACACAGGGGATTCTAGGAAAAAACACCGCAGCAGGAGGGGAGGGGTGGGGAGCAGAGACTAGCTGACAGGGAGGGAGGGAGGGGGAGAATTGAGCGACAGCGGGATGATAGAGACAAGTAAACTGACCACGGTATAGTGGATTAGCAGTCATGATAAATGTGGTCAGTTTACAGAGGGAAGAGCAGCACTAGGCAGGATCAGCCAGGTATTTTTATTTTTTTTAGGCTAACAACTGCTTTAACCTCCCACACACCTTAAATTCAGACTCCTAAATCCAACCATCAAGGCTCATGTAGAGTAAAGCAATCTATAAAAAAAGCCAAATCTCTATTGTCCCACTGTGCAGCTAACCATTAGTCCTCAATATAACTCATTCACAGTCATGAGGAAACCGAGGTCCACTAGCAGGTGATTGTAGATAAATATCAGGTATAGTATAGTGATAAAGCAGCCCATACATTAGTCAATTTTTTTTTTCGTTCAACCAGCGGGTTGAACAAAAAAAAAGACTCGCTTTTCCTCACCACAGATTTGAGATGGATGGGGGAATTTTCCCCACTGAGCTATTGTATTCTGACAGCGGGGAGATTTCACCTCCGTCACAATACACTGGTAAAGCGGAAATTTTACAACGGGGCAGTTGTACAGAAGTCGATTGGTAGATCATCTTCTGTACAACCACCCTGGCAATACATGTATTGGAATTCAGCCTGTCCCTGCTGAACCAGCTGAATTTGGATCCATGTATGGCCTTCTTAAGCCATGCAAAGCGATAGTTTATAGATGTACTAGACAATACCCAGATGTGTTAATGAAACAACCATGCAATTGTCTGCTATTTTCAGTCTGGTATAATTAGCTCATGGATTCAGCGTAGCAAAAATCAGCAAATGGGTATGAATGAGTTAACAACTTTCATGTTTTCAACTTTTACCCAGACATGCAGGACTAAATGTGCTGAGTGGACAGTAAAAAAAAAAAAAAAAAATGTTCTGACCACTCAAATATTGTTGCTTCAATCCACCCAATATTTCTCAATGTTAATTTCTCATAATTCAGTCATACTTTCTCCACTGTAAGGTCTTGCATGACATGTACTTGGCAGAGGGCAGTAAATTGTTAAGCATCTAATCCAGCCTTTTCAACACAGAGGAACCCTTGAAATAACTTTCCCTCTTACGGATGGCTAAAATGATCAGTGGTGTCAGTGGGAATTTATCTGAGAGGCAGAAATTGCTCATTGCTCAAGGAACTCCTAGCAACCTCTAGCAGGACCTTAGGGTTCCATGATACCCTGATCTAATCAGGTGTTTCTAAGTCCTGGCATACCATCCACAGTAATGTAGACGTATGTTGACATAAAACAATTATTCCAAATAAATTAATGTCAACTGCGCTGAAAAGAAAGCAGATGTAGGAGGAAAAGTTGCTAGCACAAATGGGTTTGAACAAAACCTCGCTCTCTAGCAGTATCGCCCATCAAGTTAATCCCACACACAAGCTTGAAAGACCTGCGTAATAGGGGTCATCTCAGGAGGGTAAGAGGCAGTTTGTGTGGGTGTTGGTGGAGGCTTTCTGCTTTATGGGATCACTTTTCACGTGTCTTTTCATGCACCAGAATAAGGATTCATTTTCAGAGACTTTACATATTGAATTTATGGATATAGCGCTGCACCTTGACTTAATAAAACCATTATTAGTAAGCATCCAGTTTTAAATCAGTGTGTCAGCACATTATGCACAGAAAAGGTAGATACACCACAACCACCAGAAATGTGAACTAACACACACGACTGGACATGCAAGCGTATGTTTGTATTCATGGAAGTTCTCAACTTGAAGGTTTGTATATAGGGTACTAACTGTAGTCCAAACACACTGGACTTAACTTTTTTTTTATCCATCCAGGCTGCGCCATATAAGTTATCTGTTGAGGAACTCCTTCATTTAGATGCAAGTCAATTAGAGAAGCTGAACTTGCATCTTTATTAACAGTCACCTCCAGCACTATTGCTGTGTCCTCCAGATATTCATGATAGACTGCCAGCCTGCCTTAGCCATCGCCCCGCTTAAGACAATAAAGATCACATGCCAGAGTTTCTCCCGACCTGTCATCAGCCGGCAACCATACGTCAAGGGGCTGGGGAGACGCTGATGCTGTAGGTGTGTTTCGTCTATAATTGGACTCTGAGAAGGAGTAGGTAGCTCTTGATAGGTGGGGGCTTATATATTCCATTTACACAAAACACCACTTTTTTAACCTAATTGGGAAGGGAACACAAAATATATCAAATATATCCATATTTTCTCTAGTCGTCTGTCCAGGACAGCAGTAGAGAGATACAGCTCCACCTCCGAAGGCAGGAAACACAAAGGGTTAAGTCTTTAAAGGGACGTGTCCTCTTCTCTTCCACGTTTTTTTGTGTTTCCTCCACGGAGGAGGAGGCGGGTGTGGGAGCTATAAGGATCTGCTTACCTGAGGGTGGTGGATCTGGGTCCCCCAGTCAGGCACGGGAAGCTGGGACCGGCGCCTCTCCCTCCAGGCAGCCCTAAGGGACTGACGCTCCATGCACATGTCTGCGGCTCCTGGCTCCAGTACTGGTGGAGATCCCGGGCAAACTGTGAGGGGGACAGGCGTTGGGCCACGAGTTCCGGCCTATGGAACACAGGTTGCTGGACACCGGAACCAGCCCTGTTCATTTAAAAACAGGGCCAGTCACAATGTGGTGGTTCTGGAGTCCTTCTACAGCACAACGGTGCAATGCAGCAGGAAATGATTGACCCAGCGGAAGGTGGCAGTGACGCCGGCGCAGCCCAGGTAGGAGGCACAAGGGTGACTGAGCCTACAGGGCTGTGGGAAGAAGGAGGGGGGCTGGAAGGTATTAGGTCCGAGGGGCCCCTCTCTGCCTTCCCTGGTATGGCCAGCCGGATCCGGGCTAAAGAGCCTTGCTGGTGGTGGCTGCACATGGGTGTCGGTGGTGGCACACTATGTGCATGGTGGTTATTAACAGCTTATGGCCCTTTGTTTGTTCCCTTCTTCTTCTCTCCTTCTCTTGCTCAGGGGCAGCCCAAGGAAGGAGAGAGGTCAGGGGAAAGAAGAGGTGTCCATCCTGTGGATCTAAATTTAAAGAAGGATGGAACAAACCGCTTTGTAGACCTTGTATTGACAAGCTGGTATACAAGGAGTCTACGGGAGCATGTAAAGAGTTGATTTCAGGGGTTAAAAAAGAAATGAATGCAATTAAGACCATGCTGTCGAACCTTGAGACCCCCAAAACCACCAGCAGAAGCCCCCCCCCCCCCGTTCCAACCCCAGAGGAGGGTAACGAAACAGAGGGAGAAGAATCGGATTCCCTGGATGACCTCAGCGAGGCAGCGTCATCTAAGGATGCACCGATTCAAGAGAAAAAATCACCCAGATACAGGTTCTCGCTCGAGGAGGTGGATGCGCTGTTTGGGCTGATTTACGAGACGCTTGAGATCAAGGAGGAACAAGCCTCTCTGTCCTTGCATGATAGAATGTACCAGACCCTGAGAGAGGATCAGGGGAGGATTTTTCCCGTGCATAGCTCACTGGCGGACTCCATTAAAAAGGAGGGGGTGGAGCCAGAGAAAAATCTATTTTTCCCAAGAGCCTTAAAAGGAGATTTCCTTTTAGTGAAGACGCAGAGTGCGTTTGGAACAAAGTTCCTAGGGTAGATGCGGTTTTCTCACAATGCGCCAAGTCTACTGACCTCGCGTTTGAAGACATGGGAGTCCTTAGGGACCCCATGGATAAAAGAATGGCGGTACTGTTAAAACGATCATGGGAAACGGTCATGACAAGTTTAAAACCAGCAATGGCCACTACGGTCGTGGCCTGTAACCTGGAAGTATGGTTAGACAAGTTGCGGGCTCATTTGGAACGAGGGACCTCTAGAAAGGAAATTTTAGAGTCCTTACCGATGCTGTATAAAGCAGCAGGCTACATGGCGGATGCATCCTCGTAATCGGTCAAACTAGCGGCGAAAGCCGCAGCCTTGGTTATTTCCTCCCGCAGAGCCCTGTGGTTGAAATCATGGGCCGGTGACCCGGCTTCAAAAACCAGGCTTTGTGGGATTCCATTTGAGGGAGACCTGTTGTTTGGGCAGGATTTAGAAAAAGTTCTAGATAGGACGGCTGATAAGAAAAAGACGTTCCCGGTAAAAAACAAGAAGACCGATGGAAAACATTTTTTGCGTCCCCAAAGACAAGGGGGTTTTCAAGGACCAGAATCTAAAATGACAGCTGCCAAAAAACAGTGGGGGAAAGGGAAACAGAAAAATATCCTGTTTTCCTCTCCTAAAAAATCTACCAAGTCGCAATGACTTGGTTCCTGTGGGAAGCCGGTTGGGACAGTTCCTCCCACAATGGGGAAAAAGCTACCCAAAACGCTTTTATTCTGAAGATTGTCAGGGAGGGTTACCAGATACAGTTCAGGGGCACTCCGCCTGTCAGGACTTTTGTAATCTCCCCTCCCAGGGACCCCAAGTTAGCAGAAGCACTGTTGGACCAAATCAGCAACCTGATGGACCAAGAAGTTCTTTTCCCGGTGCCACAGGAAGAGATCAACCAGGGTTTCTATTCACATGTATTCGTAGTTCGGAAACCCTCGGGCAAGTTCCACTTAATTCTGAACTTGAAATCTCTCAACAAGGGGGTGGTCTACAAGAAGTTCTGCATGGAAAATATTTTTATGGTAAAAGCGTTACTTCCACCGGACTGCTTTATGGCCTCCCTCGCCTTGAGGAACGCTATAGGGAATCAGTCATTCCATACTTGGACGACCTGCTATTCTTTGCCCAGTCCGGGGCCCAGTTGCAAAGAGACCTACGGGTGGCCATAAACTTCCTGAACAGATTGGAGTGGCTGATAAATCAAGACAAATCACACCTTACCCCAACGCAAGTTTTGCAGTATCTGGGGTTCCCGGTAAACTCGAGGTAACAAAAGATCTTCCTCACGGAAGACAAAACTCAGAAGGTGGTAGTAACGGCAGTTTTTTTGCAAGGAAGGCAGACGGTGGCTATTCGCACAGCTATGTCCGGTCTAGAACTATTAGCAGCGACCATCCCGGCTGTGCCATGGGCAAGGGCCCATTTCAGGTGTCTCCAAGCCAATGTTCTAAACAGTTGGGACAGAACACAGGGCTCGCTGGACTCGTCCTTCTGCTTATCCCCAAGGGCCAAGAAGTCTCTGTAGTGGTGGAGGGACAAAGCGAACCTGAAGTGAGGTCTTCAGTGGTCCTTCCCAGTTTCTACCCGCATCACGACGGATGCCAGTTCCTGGGGCTGGGGGGCTCACTGGGAATCCAGGGTAGCCCAGGGCCGCTGGGAGAAAATTCAGGCCGTAAGATCAGCCAACTAGAGAGAGTTGCAGGCGATCTGGGAGGCTCTAAGAGTCTTTGCCAAAAATCTGAAAGGTCAGTATGTTCAGATTCTTTCGGATAATGTGGTGGCAGTCGCCTATGTGAACAAGCAGGGGGGCACGCGGTGCCCATCTTTGATCAGGCTGGCAAATATGATCTTTGTGTGGGCAGAGAGAAACTTAAGTTCGTTGTCAGCAGTTCACCTGAGAGGGGTAGACAATCACCTAGCAGACTATTTGAGTCGACATCAGGTGGGAGAGTCGGAATGGGAGCTGAACGACAAGGCTTTCCAGCTGTTGCCACCAAGGCAAACACCAAGGTGCCCACTTATTTCTCTCTGGAAAGAGAGGGAGGGGCCAGAGGGATAGATGCTCTGGCCCAAAGGTTGGTGTTTCATGTTAAGCTTTCCCGCCAGTCAAGCTCATCCCGCTAGTTCTAAGGAAGTTTATGCAGGAACAAACCTCTCTGATCCTAGTAGTTGCTTATTGGCCGAAGAGGCCGTGGTTTTCGACGCTGCTCCGGCTAGCGGAAGCCCCCCCCCCCCCCCCAATCCTGCCCGAGAGGGAGGATTTGCTGTCGCAGAGTCCAGTACGGATACAGAGGATGCAGGCCCTAAAATTGTCGGCCTGGTTTCTGAGGAAAGCCTCCTGAAATCTAAGGGACTTTCTGATAGAGTAATTGGGACCATTCTTTCTAGTAGAAAGAAAGTGACCCAAGCTATTTATTTTAAAGTTTGGAAAACCTTTTGTTCATGGTTGCATACCAGGAGGCGGTCAGCAGATGTGGCAGTTATCCTGGAGTTTTTGCAAGATGGTGCGGATCAAGGACTAGCGATAAGTACCTTGAAAGTGCAGATTGCAGCCCTAACCGTTTTTTTTGGAGCAACCCCTGGCTTTAGACCCGCTGGTCAGCACGTTCTTCAAGGGGTTAGCCAGGCTAGGGCTGGCTGCATTTAAGTTTTTGCCAAAATGGGATCTGACTACGGTGTTACAGGGTTGGATTAAGCAATCTCAAGAAGGACACCTTTCCCTGAAGTGGGCCACGCTCAAAACCGTGTTCTTAGTGGCAATTTCTACGGCCAGGCGGATTCGTGAGATATAGGCTCTCTCTATTAAGGAGCCTTTCTTGCAGATTTTTGAGGACAGACCCAGGTTTCCTCCCGAAAGTGGCTTCTGGAAGTAATTGGACACAGGAGATTGTTCTGCCTTACTTTTGCGCGTCTCCAAGGGGGTCTAAGGAATTCCACCATCTGGATGTGAGGCCCTGTGTCTTGCATTATTTAGAGGCATCAAAAGACATTCGGAAATCCAATGCTCTTTTTATTCTACATTCTGGTAAAAGGTTGGGGTGTCAAGCTTCAAAAGGCACAATTGCCTGCTGGATTAAACAAGCCATTGTGGAAGCTTACAGGTTTCTAAAGAAGGAGTGCCCTTTTTCCCCCCTGGCCCATTCCACCCGGGCGCTATCGACCTCTTGGGCAGAACGAGCTGGGGCGACACCAGAACAAATTTGCCGTGCTGCAACTTGGTCAAGTTATACGACCTTTATGAAGCACTACAGGTTGGACCTCATCTCAGCGCATGGGAGACAGGTCCTTCAGGCGGTAGAACCCCCCCCAATCTGGTAAGTTCTCGTTGATCCTCTCTAGTGCTGTCCTGGACAGACTAGAGAAAACCAGAGTTAGATTTACCAGTAACTCTGTTTCTGGGAGTCGTCCAGGACAGCAGGGATTCCCTCCCTATATGCTGTTATAACTTTGGACGAGTGTATTTGTTTCTTTCAGAAATTGTTCCGGAGTTCTCGGTTAAAGACTGGGGAAGAGAAGCGGACGCGCCCCTTTAAAGACTTAACCCTTTGTGTTTCCTGCCTTCGGAGGTGGGGCTGTATCTCTCTAGTGCTGTCCTGGACGCCTCCCAGAAACAGAGTTACCGGTAAGTCAAACTCTGTTTTTTTTTTACAGCACTGGAGGTATCAGATGGCAATACCATATTTATAAGGGGATGCTTGTAGTTTTAACTCCTTATGAAGCCCCAGAGGAGTCAAAGTGTTTAGATTATAAATCCATTTGTTTTTTTTCTGTAAAAGACCTTGTCCCTATCTCCTCTTCTGGAAGATAAATATAATTGGTAAAAGCCACAAAACCTTATTCCACAGACTGAACAACTAAGCTGCTGTTTTAAAAAGCTCATCTAATTACATTTTCTCACCTTTTGTTAAAATATCAGATACTGTTTTCCAATATGCATGTTTTGTTTTACCAGTATACACCTTAGAGCAAGGACATGTGATTATGTAAACCAGGAATTGAGGATGGAAAATTTGATTAAATGAAATAGTACTTTTTATGTAGGCCATCATGCCCCATTCAATGCCCCGAAGGTCATGGGATATACAGTAATGTGCAAAAATTTTAGGCAGTTGTGAAGAAATGCTGTAAGGTAAGGATGCTTTCAGAGCTATATATTTTAATTGTTTATTTTTATCAATTTACAAACTGCAAAGTGAGCAAACTGAAGAAAAATAAAAATATCAATATTTGGCTTTAAACCATCATCAATACCTCCTAGGTACACACAGTGCTTGTGCACACAGTTTTTTGAAGGAACTCGGCTGGTAGATTGTTTCAAACATCTTGAAGAACTAACCACAGATCTTCTGTGGATGTAGGCTGCCTAAAATCCTTCTGTCTCCATGTAATCCCAGACACATTCAATGATATTGAGATCAGGGCTCTGTGGGGGCCAAACTATCAGTTCCAGGACTCCTTCTTTACACTGAAGATAGTTCTTAATGACATTGGCTGTATGCTTAAGGTCATTGTCCTGGTGCAAAATAAATTTGGGGCCAATCCCACTCCTCCCTGATGAGGAAATGACATGATGGATAAATATCTGTATTTCTCAGCATTGAGGACACCATTAATCGGACAAAGCTGAGGACCGTGGTCGGCCAAGGAAACTTAATGCAGCAGATGAAAGACACACTATGCTTACTTCCCTTCAACATTGGAAGATGTCCAGCAGTGTCATCAACTCAGAACTGACAGAAACCCAGGTAGGCCCATCTACTGTCCGGAGAAGTCTGGCCAGAAGTGGTCTTCGTGGAAGGCTTGCAGCCAAAAAAAACATACCTCCGACATGGAAACAAGGTTAGTGACTCAACTATGTCTGAAAACATAGGACCTGGGGTGCAGAAAAATGGCAGCAGGTGCTCTGGACTGGTGAGTCAGAATGTGAAATATTTGGCTGTAGCAGGTGACAGTTTGTTGGCAAAGGGCTGGAGAGCAGCAGTACAATGAGTGTCTGCAGGCAACTGAAGCATGGTGGAGGTTCCTTGCAAGGTTGCATTTCTAGAAGTGGAGTTGGAGATTTGGTCAGGATCGATGGTCCTACCTGCCGAGTTCCTTAAAAAACTGTGTGCAAGTGTACCTAGAAGAATTGATGCTGGTTTGAAGCCAAAGGATAGTCACACCAACTATTGATTTGATTTGGATTTCTCTTCTGTTCATGCACTTTCCATTTTGTTAAAGAGGAAGCAAACCCTGATGGATTACTTCCTCTTTATTACCCTGCAATGTAAAAGCATAATGGGCTAGTATGCATCGCATATTAGCCCATTATGTGGCACTTGCCTGCATTGGAAGCCCGAAACTCACTCCAGGCCGCGTCCATCTTCCGCCCCTCTTCCTTCTGGGGCCGCGGACTCCGGCTCTGTGACTGGATGGAGTCGCGTGATGTCACTCCCGCACATGCATGAAGGCCGTTTCTTCACTGCCCATGTGCCTGATGACGCCGGCACATCACAGTACACTGTATATCTCCTAAACCGTGCAGCTTTAGGAGGTATGCAGGGAACCTACAGGTAAGCCTTATTATAGGCTTATCTGTTGGTTAAAGTGGTTGTCCAGGGTTGAAAACCACTTTAATTGATAAAAATAAAATATTAACACTTCTATTTTTGAAAACCTTTATTTACAGCACTTTTTCACATATGGCTTTAACATGTGCAGTGCTTTACATTCAAGAAAAGTTTGTAGGTATTAGTTGTTACTCAAAGGGGGAATTAAGACTTCTGTTTCACACCTGAAGGGAGCAGTGGGTCTAACCCAGGCCTCGGCGACCAGAAATCGCGTCCTGGCGAGTGACTGCCGTTCCTTCTCTCCCTATGTTAAAACAGCTGTCGGATTCAGCGAGAGCCGTTCTCTGCTTAATCTAACAGCTGTTAAACTTGGCTGGCTGCCTGGAATATTTGTTGATAGTTAGAAGAATAAAGGAACAAACAATGTATCTTCTTTCAAAGCAATGATCTCCGGGCTATCAGGAAAGTTTAACCATTTATAGACTAAACCCTTTCTCACATTTATTGGCTTACTATTAAATATCCAGTATTTTCTGCTAGAAAATGACTTAGAACCCCCAAACATTATATATTATTTTTTAGCAGAGACCCGAGAATAAAATGGTGGTTGCTGCAATATTTTATGTCACATGGTATTTGCGCAGCGGTCTTTCAAGCGCAATTTTTTGGAAAAAAATACACTTTTAATGAATAAAAAAAAACTAAACAGTGAAGTTAGCCCATTTTTTTTTTTTTTGTATAATATGAAAGATGATGTTACACCGCGAGAAACGTGACCTTTATTCTAAGCAACAAAATTGTGATAAAGCCCTGTGTACCATCAACAATTACCACTCTGTGCAGCTGGGCTCCAGTATTCCATGGTGACCGGAAACCCACCAGAGCAATGAAAAGTCACTGTGGGGGACACATGTGTAGGCAGGAAGTGGCTGCAAAGAGGCATCAGAAGATCAGCAGCGCTGGAATACTTTTCACCTTTTTTTTGTATTTTATTTACAATGTCACTAAGGCTTTGTTTAGATGTGCAAGTTGGGTGGTAAAAATGTGCAATAGACATGTTTTTGCCACTCTTAAGCTCCATTAGGCAGGAGATGAGGGCGTTTTACATGCCGCAGTCACGATGCATTCGGCAAAATAAGGAGTTTCCCCCCCATAACAACAGATTTTTTAGTGTCACTCTTTCTGGCCAGCCTATAACCCTGATGTAACGGTGGAGTTATTGGCTGGCTGCTCTGCTGTGAGTAAGTTAGGGTTAGGGGCGCAAAATACTTGTCTTACCCCGGGGGGGCGCTGACAACCCAACACTACGCTATAAAAACTGGCTCCTAACTTTTTTAGCTGGCTCCTAGCTTCAAGGCAAATTTGTCAAGCCCTGGTCTAACCAATTTTGACCAAGCATGTATTCCAGAGTATCTTTATCTCATGCAAATCCAGGGGATGGCTCTTTGCTCATCCTTGAAATACGTCAACTTAAAGTTTACTCTTTAGGAACAAACATACAGTATATCCTTATAGTTTTCAAGACTATCTCCACTGCATGTAGGAGACAAACACAAACCCTTATTTAGGAGGGAAATGTGGTTCTCTGAAAGTTTTTTTTTTTTATCTCTGTAAATTAATATTCTTATTTTGGAGAGCCCTCACATTGTCAAGCATGTTCTCTTGTGTGTTCGGGGGAGATTAGTGTCTCCTGAATGGTGGTGGTTTCTGCACCCCAACTTTCTTGTCCTCTTGGTTCTTTGCCTCCCTGTTCTTCTACTTTAAGAAGGAACTGATTTCCCTATCTTTCACCACCCATCTCTTCCTGGGTACTTAACCTTCTGAATCTGCTTCTCGATCTACTTAGCCTTATATGTCCGCCTAGGTCAAACACCTGCCTACTTTCAAAGTCTTGTAATTCTTTTTGATACTTTTTTTTTTGTATACAGTATATTTGAGAATATATACAGCCTTTAAAATTTGCCAAAATGAAAGGTTTTTTTTTTTTCTGAAGGTATACATCTCTTGTTTTTTTCAGTCTGGCCTGTAGTGTCCTGGCATGAGCGGTCTTCTGTCTTCAAAAAAAGGTCCCTGTAGTGGCGTCCAACAGCAACTTGGTCCTAGAAAACTGAAACAAACAAAAATGTATGTTTTTTTTTTTTAGCTTACCGGTCTTTGAATGTGGTGGCTGCATTAGGCTAATAGCATTTTCATCAAATACAGACAATCCCCGTTGACCTCTCCAGCTCACTTTCTTTGAGCTGAACAAAACCTGCATAAACCAATGTTATCTTTCTCTTGTAAACCACTAATCACCCCCCAATGTAAGGGTGATGTACAAAGGTTTGAAGTCCAGCTTGGCTGACAACATCCATAGATACAGTAGAGGACTTAGTGTAGCCATGAAAGGACAGGAAATGTTTGTAGGCTCACTAGGTAAAATAAGGGGAGAGAGGGGGTGGGCTACAAAAGAAAAGAAAACTACGTCGGTCACCACATCTAAGGATTGGTAAGCAGCAATAAAGTTATCCCATTGCAAAGGTTTTTTTTCACAAGCTGCAACTACTTTGAAAATATAAATCACAATAAAAGCACAGTTTGTTGCCTTGGAAAGAAGACACTCCATCTGTAGTTTCCAATATTTTTAGGTGAATGTGTGATTAAATGTGTAGTTTGTTTTTGGGTTGATTTCCCCTAAAAAGCTTGTTGGTCATCTGTCACAATAGTAAGCTGATAGCCATCTTTCTTTCTCCTTCAGGTTAAAGGTCCAGGAATAGGTCTTCTTGGCCATTCTAAAGGTGGAGATTTGGTCATTTCTATGGCTTCCTTCCTGAAAGGTATAACTGCTACAGCTGTTGTAAATGGATCTGTGGCCAATGTTGCGGCCGACCTTCACTACAAAGATATCACACTGCCTGCCATTGGCTATGACCGAAAAAAAGCTAAATTCCCACAGCCAGGATTTATGGATATCAGGGACGTTTTTAACAATCCACTAGAAGAACCGAATCGTCAGAGCCTTATTCCTGTTTGGAGAGCAGATTGCAAGTTTCTCTTTATCGTGGGAGAAGATGACCGAAACTGGAGGAGCGACTTTTATGCCCAGACTGCCTGCAAACTTTTGGGAGAACACGGGAAAGAAAAGCCAGAGGTTGTGTACTATCCCAAAGCTGGACATTATATTGAGCCTCCTTACTACCCACTGTGTAAAGCTTTCATGCATAAGCTTGTTGGTCTTCCATGTGTTTGGGGAGGGGAACCAAAAGAGCACAATTTTGCACAAGTCGATTCCTGGCAGAGAATTCAGGCTTTCTTCCATAAGCACTTAATTCAGGAAATCCCCTCAAGCAAAATATAAAGGTGATATCGTAGGAATGAGATCATAAACTGATCATTATTGAAGATATTGTATTCTGATGGCCATACATGCTAAATACATGTTTATTCCATGTATTGCCTGATGATAAATTATTTTTATTTTTTTTTAATTTCACATGCCAATTGTATAAAAATCTTTACCTATATTTACATTATAATTCAGCAGTATCCAGCAAAAGTTTGTCATGGATTGGGGCAAACTAGAACATTTCCAAGGGCACATGAGCAGTTGCAACAGTCTGAGGAATTCATGCTATAGACCAGTGGTCCTCCACTCCCGTCCTCGGGACCCACTAACAGGCCAGGTTTGCAAGATAACTGAAATACATTGCAGGTGATATCATTTGCTACTCAGTGATTGCAGTATTCTGGTCTGCATCTCACCAAGGTAAGTAATACTTAAAATTTGGCCTGTTATTGGATCCTATAGACAGGAGTTGAGAACCACTGCTGTAGACACTCTCTTTAGAATTGCATTGTTTCTCTGCATGACCCTTGATGTCCTTTTTCCAGATATGGCCATGTCCAGACTTGGACAATGTTGTGAGTTAGCATCCCCACCCCTTGGTTTACTTTCAGCCATTGGCAGGGGAATCTCCTGGATTGCAGGCGAATGGGACTGGGGGTGAGTCCTTGATTGCTATCACATCTTTTGCAGCAAATCTGCCCAACTCTGAGTTCTGGCATCTCTCTCTGGCCAGCTCCCAGCTGATTGCAATTACTGCTGGTTAACTTATCCGGGAACTGGCGGTTATTCTTTTAGACTTTTTCACAGCCATAGTGACAAATTCTAAAAGTGGCACTAGTAAAAACTATCTGGATTTGGCGCATGTGTTTCCACTAGTACCAAAACTGGTGCAAAGCTTTTTTGAATTGGGCGCAGATCATGTTAAAGGGTTCTTACCTCTACAAAAGTGTTGTTGCTATTCAATTCCCCCCATGTCTTTTAATAAAGGGAATTAAAAGATAAATTCTTATAGCACACCTGGCATTGTTCTAGTTTTCCCAATTCCTGGAACTATCACTATAGCTGGTCAGCTTAGTTGCATGTAAATGTAAAGAAAATTACAAAGGCATGTGGAATAAAAAAGTTGTTTAAAATATATTTTGTTCAACAGGTGTCCTGTTGAACTTGACAAAGAGTGAAGATACTTGAAACTGGTCCACTATATGTCCTTTGCAAACCAACTTTGTATCTTCCTTTTAGAGTATATTTCTTGTAATGGTATTTTAAACTGTGTGGCTTCCACACATACTTGATAAATATCAGTTGCGCTCTGACTACAAGTATTAACGACATACTGTTATCAAAATACAATATTTTATGTTATAGGGGTGAATTAAAGTGGAAGAAAAGCCTAACTTAAACAATTCTTAAAAGTCT
>BLSH010352329.1:466411-479755 GCA_018402905.1 Glandirana rugosa | reverse complement strand
GTCATGTGGCCCCTCGGATACGGTCGCCCTTGGCGCCGTGGGATTTGAATTTGGTGCTTTCTGTGTTACAGAAACCGCCATATGAAAAGATCAGGGACATTCCCCTACGCTTATTGTCGCAGAAGGTGGCTTTTCTGGTGGCTATCACATCCGCCAGGCGGGTGTCGGAGCTGGCAGCTTTGTCCTGCAGGTCACCTTACTTGGTCCTACATAAGGACAAGGCAGTTCTGCGGCCTTCACCTTCATTTCTTCCGAAGGTGGTTTCTTCTTTTCATTTAAATGAGGATATTGTTCTTCCCTCATTGTGTCCGCACCCGTCACATCCAAAAGAGTTCGAGCTGCATTCTTTGGATGTGGTGAGGGCTTTGCGGGTATATTTAAGTTCTACAGCTTCTTTTAGGAAGTCTGATTCTTTATTTTTGCTGACAGCAGGGTCACGCAAGGGCTTTGCGGCTTCGTCAACAGCCGTATCACGTTGGATACGGAGGACCGTGACTCATGCATATGAGATTCGGGGTAAGGTTCCCCCGTTTCCAGTCACGGCTCATTCCACCAGGGCAGTTAGTACTTCCTGGGCCTTTAGACACCAGGCTTCGGTGTCCCAGGTGTGCAAGGCTGCTACTTGGGCCTCAGTGCACACGTTTACTAAGTTTTACAAAGTTGATGTTGTAGCATTCTCGGATGCTGCTTTTGGCCGCAAGGTATTACAAGCGGCAGTTTAGGCGCGGTTAGCGCCGCCCGAGAGGGCGTCTTTCTGTTGGGTACATTTGTTATGGTTTGCCCACCCCTCTTGATTGGCACAGCTTTGGGACGTCCCCATGTGTCATAAGAAGGCTGTGTCTGTCGGTGAACGGAAGAGAAAAAGGGATTTTTTGTATAACTTACCGTAAAATCCTTTTCTCTGAGTTCACTGACAGACACAGCACCCACCCCTCTGCGTTGGTTTTGTACAGCTTGTTACGAACTGATGTGCTATGCAGAGCAGGGGGATTATATGCTGAGGTGAGGACGGCCCCCTGGGAGGGGCCAACCTACGCTTTTGTTTGTTTTTGCCTAGTCTACTCCTAGTAGGATGAGCATAACCCCATGTGTCATAAGAAGGCTGTGTCTGTCCGTGAACTCAGAGAAAAGGATTTTATGGTAAGTTATACAAAAAATCTCTTTTTTACACCAGCCACTGTGCTATAATGCAGCGACTGGTGCTTGGCGCGGTTCGACTCGATCAGCGCACTGCTTGTGTGCCAGTCTTGGCGCATTGCACTGTTCCTTTTTTTTTTTTTTTACAAACTTTATTCAGATGTCACAAAGGCATCTGATAAAGGTAAATTGCTGGCTACACCGTGCTAGGTGGTGGATTGCTTTGCACTGTGCTGTGCGGGAAAAAAAATACTGCATGCAGTACTCTTTTTCAGCGCACACCACTGCGATGGAATGGTGTAAACCGGGCGGAAAAGGAGACTTTGGCACTTTTCCTTGGAACGTCCGTCCGACAAAGTTCCACTGCATCTGGTGTAAATGGGCCTTTATACTTTTGCAGTACCAATGTAAACATTCGGCATGTAAACTTCTATTGATCTCATCCCTCGCTGTACTGCTGTTTCCTTGAAGACTTGGCAGGTATGCCAGAGACTTTCTACCACACGACAATAGAAAGTAGCAGTGCATCTAGAAAAGGAGATTATAGAAGTTTTTTCACACTAGAACTGCAAAAGCAAATACAGTTTTTACACACACACTGCCCATAAAAAACCCATAGACAAAAAATGAACAATCAAGCCAAGCTACTGTTGTGGTCAAATGGCCCAGACCAATCCCGTAGTAGTATCACTACTCCTACCGGCAGCATGTTTCCTCGCTGTGCGGTCTCTACCGCCATAGCAAGCCATTTTCTATGGAAGGGGCAGACACGCAGGCTCGCTCCTGAGCTGGCCTTTGTGCGTCTTGGCCCTGCTCATAGAATTTGATTGACAGCAGCAGGTGACCATGGCTCCCGCTGCTGTCAATCCCTGGGCTTTGAATGTAGGGAGAGGAGAAAGAGCTGATACAGGCTGGCACAGCAATGGATCGAGTGCAGACTCTGGTAAATATTTAGGGGGGTAGGGGTGATACTGTTGCAGAGACATTTCATTCCTTAATGCAGGGAATGCATTGAGCTAAAAAATGTCTAACCTTTAGAACCACTTTCAGTTAATGTTTTGAGTAAGCACTTTACGTGAATGGCTTATATAATGGGGAAAAATGCTTTTGGGCCAGTTTATATAGGAGACTAGCCCTACAGTGTTTATTCTACACTGCACTCTGCATTTCAGGAGTCATTTATAAAATGCAGAGCATGATGTGAAGTCAGGTATTCTTGAAGAATACTGTGAAGAGCACTTAGTGATTGGAGGAGAATGTGCTCTTTCCTCTTCTTGCCTTTGATTTTATTTTTCCAATCATTAATTTGATTGGGGCTTTGCTTGCTTCTGAGTCCCGAAGCAAAGCTGAGGGGTGTTTTGTAAAGCTCAGCACTGGATTTAATAGCACGGGGTGTGGGGAGGCATATAATGCTTTTTATAAATCAGCCACGTAGCTTTTTATTCTTCTTTATTCACTTGGATTTCTGTATCTCAGTAGTGCTTAGCTGTACTGAAAGCAGAATTAAAGCTCCTTTTTTTTTTTTTTTTGCGAACATGCAGGCTATTTATTCCAGAAGAGACAAAATGAAACCCACCTACCTGCTGGCAGTCTTCCTTAGACTGTACACTAAACTGCATAATCAGTATACATGTACTGATGCACTCCATATACATTTCTGCCACTGTTTTTGTATGCCAGGGTGACTGAACTCCGGCGCAGGAGTTGTCATCTTGTGCAAGCCAATCAGAATGGCCTGTGAAGGACCCTTAATGGGCGTCAGTCCAATGGAGCTAAGGTAAGTATTTCAGACTTTAGCTTCACTTTAATGCCCTCAGACAGTAGCAGTTTTTCATAGTAGGTACATAAGTTGGTAACCTGTGTCAGAGAAAAACAATAAGCATTTTACCTGCGAGTCTGTGTGAGCACTGGTGCTAAAGACGAATGTGTGCAAAGAACACCCTCCCAGGGTGAATAACTCATTTAATACTGCCTCATTGTGTTTAAAACTTAGTGAGTTCTCAAACATTTGCCTTTGATTTTAGTTTACTTGAAAGGTCTTGAATTTTAATATTATTGTTATTTTAATAATACAAATTCTTTCTAAGTTCAAAAAATGGTATTACTTTTATATACTTTTCAGAACAATACTTGTATCTATCCTATCTGCTTGTTATGTTATGGTAGCCTCTGCACATTCACTAAAATAATTTGCAGCATTCAGGGCTTTTCAAAGTGGTTTGATCTTCATTTATGACAAAAATATTGTTTCTAATTTGATGTTTTGATAGTTTGCTTTTTCTTTGCTTTTAACAAATTTATATCAAAATAAAGCTATATAAAAAGACAATTTTTGGATCAAAAGCATGTTTTATTTTCAGTCATGAATGTCTAGCACTGGACACTACTGCCTAGGTGCTTAGAAACAAAAGTATTGATTTTGGAGGCCATGAAACTTTTTTCAAAGGGGGGTTCTCAGTCGCAGTCCGCTTTGCCCACACTGTGTTGCCAGCTATGCTAGGGGGCCATATGGTGTGCAGTTCAGTGCATCACACAGCTCTTCTTTTTTTTTTTTTTTTTTTTTTAATGTTTTGAAGAAGCTTTATTTGAAGTATACAAAATGTGCACTTCATTCATTGCAATACCTGGCAGTGAGATTAGGGCCGTGCACTATAAGATGCAGCTAGACTAGATTGCATTGCAGTGTGAATGGGGCACATTGGAAAAAAGTTTCCTGTGTGTCCCTGTGGTGACAGACCTTTTACTATGTGGTAAAACATCTGTCATTGCACATAGTGTGAATTGGGCTTTAAGCAGCCACAGCCTGTAAGTAGAAAAAACAGTCCCTGCCAGCAGCTGCAGAGTGGGATACACGCTGTTTGAGCTCTCTGCAGAGGTCTGACACTCCCCCCTATCGGGTCGTACCTATAGCTCCGCAATCAGAAAACTCATGCTCCTCTCTGATTGAAAAGTCCTTGTGTTGACTCAGCAGTGAGTAATTCAGACCTCTGCAAAGAGATCACTGCTAATTTTACTGAGATCAAGGGTCTCACTTTGCAACATGCTGACAGCTGATATTTACAATTCAATCTGTTCTGGAAATAATGATCAATTGATCTCCATAATAAAGCAGTGCAGAGGGGAAGCCGATCGCACAGAATCCCAGCAGGACCTTAAAGATTGTGGCTATAACTAGTAGCACCGACTACTACAGTGGTTATCTGCTTCTCAGCCTTTTGGCTAAGATCAAGTGTAGTATCTGTTTTTATCAATTTTTGGAGGGGAGAATGCTGGTGCATTTTGAAGTGAGGGGGTGCTGGCGAGTATCCCTTCTGATGTAGATGGTAAGAAATGGTGGTGGAAGGGCCTTCTTCCTCCTGGGTTGAATCTGGTTTTGCAAAAAGGTTTGTCCCCAGTTGTAGGCAAGGCTATCCCAAGGCTGTCTAAATTCTGATTCCTCCTGATAGGGATGGGGCTGCAATTGTCTGGCTGAAGGCCAGGCTGTGAGAGAAGCCTGTGGTGTATGTGCCCCTGGTTTATGGCTCGGCCAGGGGTGCCCTAATTCTCACAGGTGGGGGAACTCATCTGGGGTTTTTCGGCACTTTGGTCGCTGCACCATACCCACTTTTTTCATACCTGCCTCTAGGGTCAGGCATTTTGGCTGGGACCAGAGGAAATTTTTGTTCCTGGCTCAATGGCCTGCCATTGTATTGCACTTTGGCATTGCTTGCACTTCTCCGCTTCCCTTTCCTCCCTTTTATTTGTGTGTGTGTGTGTCAGTTTTTTTTTTGGCACGGTACATTTTATTCACATTTGATTAGAAGGGTGTAGGTAATTGGGCTTGCCCTGGAAGTCTTTGGGAGGGGGTGGATATGGCCTTTTGGCTTAGTTCGCCCTCTCTCATGGGGTCTCCCTTCAGGGGAGCCCCACCTAGTACTTGGGGTTGGTCTGTTTTGGCAGTCCTCCCAGAGAACTGGGTCTGCCTGGTTTCGGCTAGTTGGGCCAGTGAAGTACCTCAGTCTCTGTCAAGAGTCTTACGCCCCGGGGGATCAGGATATTTGGTCCTTTCTCTTCAGAGGAGGACCATGTGTACACCCTGTGCACTTTTTTGTGTTCTCCTGTTTTGTGAGTGCACTTTATTTTTGCACCGGGTGTTAGTCTGAGTGTGTTTCACACACCACAGGCTTAAAAAAAAGAAAAAAGTGGTTGTCTGCTTCTCTAGCGACCTCTTGGGTATAAGATTTACATACTGCCAAGCTAGACCATCATTCCTGGCGTTCAGCTTATCCAAGGTAAAGTGACCCCTATATTTTTAGATATTGTTGAGCTTGTTTTTTAGGGCATTATGTTGCAAATGCTGGCAAATTTGTCTTGAGGAACATCAAAGCTGAAATGTTTAGGAGATGTCCACTCCTCCATGTCTGCAATCTAAAATGCACACCCAAGATGTATGAGCAACAATTCCTGTTTGAAATGAGCTTGGGCCTGTTCAGATGCTCTTCCAAACTCACGTGGCAGAGCCTGCCAGGAATCACAATGCCTGTATGGGGCCAATCATCTGCAACAGAGGCATTTCCTGCTCTGCAGCCATATGTATACAAGGGGCATGTATACATGTTTCTGCAGAGTGGGGAATGCCTCTGCCGCAGATCCATTAGCCCATTACAGGTGACAACTTTATGGTAGGCTCAAACATATGAGTTTGGAAGAACATCCGAACATTTCCAAGCACACCTCTATTCATGTTTGTGCCTGAAGCTAACTCGTATGCATACATTTGGTGGTGCTTCCAATAATTTGTTTTTTGGGCTCTTAAACCAATTGACCTCCAGAAGATTTACCCCCCCTTCATGACCAAGCCATTTTTTGTGATATATGTCAATTGCGCGGTCATGCAACACTGTACCCAAATGAAATTTATGTATTTTTTTCCCCACCAATAGAGCTTTCTTTAGGTGGTATTTGATCACCTCTGGGCTTTTATTTTTTTGCACTATAAACAAAAAAAGACCAACAATTTAAAAAATAAAAAAAACACATTTTGTACTTTCTGCTATAAGACATATCAAATACATCTAATTTCTTCATAACTAGGCCAATAATTATTGTGCTACATTTTTGGCAAAAAAAAATTCCAATAAGTGTATATTGATGGTTTGCGCAAAAGTTATAGCATCTATAAACTATGGGATATATACTGGAGTTTTTCTTTTATACTAGTAATGGTGGCGATCAGTGATTTATAGTGGAACTGCAATATTGCGGTGGACATTTTGACACTAATGGACACTTTTGACTCTTTGTGGGGACCAGTTACACCAATACAGTGGTCATTGCTAAAAATATGCCATGTTATTGTACTAATGACACTGACTGGCAAGGGGTTAAACATCTAGGGCAATCAAGGGGTTAATTGTGTGCCTAACTAGTGTTCTTGTGTACTATGGGTGCTGTTTTTACTAAGGCCCCTTTTACACTGTGACCGCTAATTTAGCGGCGATCTACCGCTGTAATAGCAGTGCTATGGCGCCGCCATTTGGGCGGCAGCACGGCACTTTTAACCCCCCCCCCCCCACAAGGGGTTAAACAGGGGTTAAAAGTGCCGGCGCTCGGCGGTTATGGATCGGTGTACAGTCGCTTTGGGAGCGCTGCCCATCCATTCCAATGGGCAGGGGCGGTGGAGAACCCTCCTCCTTCACCGCTCCAAAAATCATGCATGCAGGAGTTTAATTTTCCTCCCACAAGTGCACCGCCCCGTGAAAGGACACACTGGGTTTAATGGGGAGATGCTTTGCAGGCACTGATTTTAGCAAAATAGCGCCTGTAAAGCGCCCCAGTGTGAAAGAGGCCTAAGGGATCTGATGGATTTTCTTTCCCTGCTTTTCCCCAGCTGTCAGGATGAGGCTCTGCATTGTTTACTTATGCAGAGCTCCGTTCAGCCTTTTTCCTCAACGATCAACGGGTGTTAGCGCACATCCGTTGGCCAGCACCCACTGATTGGCACCTGCTGTGACTAATCTCAGCAGAAGCGGCGCGCCCCCTACCCAGAAGTGCAGGATCACGCAGTATATATGTGATTTTGCACAGAACGGCCACTCTGTAGCAGTAAATCTGCTATAGGACAGTTGGCAAGTGGTAAACATGCATACCCTCATCATAAAATGCACATGATCCTTACTCACTGCAGTGCATAGACTTGTAAGTAGCTGTATTGCAGTGCGTTGCAGCGTCATGTACATATTTTTCATGTAAGGTTACTTGTTGGGGATCACACCACAACCTATGCACAGAGTGTCTGATGGTGCATAAGAGGAGGTGTGCAGGCCCTAAAAGGTGGATACAGTATTGATTGTCTAATTGTGCTTGCTTGGTAAGGTCACAATCCAATGATAAGGCTTATGATCAGAATTATTGAATGAAGGAAATGAAATAATGATCAGATGAAGTGACTTTGTAAGGTGAGCAGTGCCGAATATACAATCTGACCTTTTCCTTATAAAAAAACAAATTAAACAAAGTCACGACAAGTATGCAGAACGTTGGAGATAAAGTCCGCATTCCTTGTATGCATACATCCAGGTCAATGACTCAAAGTATTGCAGTTTTTGGAGGGCGTTGGAACCAGACAACTACTGTTTTTAAAAAGAGATCTGAATTGGCAATCCTCATATTTATAGCAGAAATGAAAGCTTTCCTAAAGCAATATGTATCATAAATACTGTAGTTGCTTTGTGCTTTTCCAGTCTTTCAGCCACTTCCTGTCTACATGGATGTACCCCAGAGTTGGCTACATAGCTTAGCTCTGGACCAATGGTGACAACCGTGGACAATGCCTGCACAATGTGTCAGCGCCTTGCAGTCTGCACCAGGGAGGCATGTGACAGTCACAATGCAGGAACACATTTGGGAGCTGGTTGCCACCCTATAACAGGAAGTGCCTGAACAAACACCTTCAAGGCAGAATCCAATGGCGGCTGGTGCTCAATAATTCGGGGGGTGGCAAACCAAAGCCCCCCCCCCCTCGGTGGGAAACGGACATGTGGTGTACACCAGCAACACATCAATACCCCCCCCTCCTTACCTTAGGAGGCAGATGTCCTGCCCAGGATGACTCCGATCTCCCCTCCTCCTCCCTCCCTTGTCCGAGCCGGGAAAAGCTGGATGTCTGAGCCGCTGCGGGTGAGCCATCCCTGGAGTCACAGTGGTGGCTGGTATGTTGGGCTTCCCCTGCGTCTCCTCCCTCCTCCTACTAATCAGAAATTGGGTCTCACGACCTGGATTGGCTGGGAGGAGAATCAGTGTGACAATAGCCGATATTCATTGGCTATTGTCACACAACCGGGTGGGCTCAGGGTGCAGTGCTCTGCGCCCCAAGCCCACCCTTTTTTGAATCAAATTAGAGCTTCAGGCTCTAATCACGTGCTTCAAAAAAAAAAATCCCCCATTGGAATCCATGCATCTGGCGCCCTGCATGAAGATTAGGGGGCCAGACGCATGGACATGGGGGGAGGGGGTTCAGCACCCATGCGCCCCTAATGGATGGGCCACCAGTGGCAGAATCTCTAGATACAGTATCATTTCATTATTTAAAACAACAGATTCAAAATAATTAATAATTTAAGAATGCTTGACGGCGGCAACATGGTTTGTTATCGCAAAATGCCGTCACCTGACAGCGGCTGCAAGAAGAAGTATTGTGAATGTGCGCGTGTCACCAGAGGTGCGCTCGCACGTTCACTGTGTTCTGGGGGGGCCAGGCAGTGGGTAGGGTGGACTCGATCTCCGCCGGCTACCCGCAATGGCCCCCCGCAGTGAGAGAACGGAGGTCCGTGTATGTAAACCCGGATCTCCGTTCTGACAGGGGGAAGGGATGTGATCACATTCTCCCTGTATATGGAAGCCATGCTCACTCCCCTCCCCCCTGCCAGCCTCGCCCCCATACAGTTAGAACACACTGAGGGAACACAGTTAACCCTTAGAGCGCCCCCTCCAGGTTAACCCCTTCACTGCCAATGGCATTTACACAGTAATCAGTGCATTTTCATAGCACTGATTGCTGTATAAATGCCAATGGTCCCAAAAAAGTGTCAAAATGGTCCGACATGTCAGCCACAATATTGCAGTACCGCTAAAAATCGCAGATCGCTGCCATTACTAGTAAAATATAAAAAAAAATAACCCCATAAATGAATTCTCATCATTCGTAAACGTGGCAACTTTTGCGCAAACCAATCAATAAACGCCAATAGCAATTTTTTTTTTTTACGATTTGTATTTTAGCAAAAAGTAATTTTTTTTTTTTTTTGCAAAATTGTCGCTCTTTTTTTGTTTATAGCTGTGATCAGAAATGACGCAGAGGGGATCAAATACCACCAAAAGAAAGCTCTATTTGTGGGAAAAAAAGGACGTAAATTTTGTTTGGGTGCAACGTTGCAAAAAGTGCTCTGGTCCTAAACTGGGAAATCCTTCCGGGGCTGAAGTGGTTAAACAGTACAGTAGGTGAAAAGTGAACTTAACAGCAGACTATCTCTAGATGTTATTTTAGATATCTCTGCAATGGCTCAAGTGTACTAAAAAAAGTGTCTATACAACTGTACAGGCACAGTGATGTCTTTAGTAAAAGCAGCACATAATCCACACATAACACATTTTTAGGCACACGTTGAACCGCTTGATTGGCCTAGATGTTAGCCCCTTCCCAGCTAGTGTCATTAGTATTAGTACTGATCACTGTATTAGTGTCACGGGTGATGTTAGTGGCAGTTAGTTCCAACTCTGTGTCAGATTGCCTGCCACAATATCACAATCCCATTATAAGTTGCTGATCTCTGGCATTAGTAGTATAAAAAAATATTAATAAACATTCCAGTATATTCACCATACTTTGTAGATGCTATAACTTTCATGCAAACCAATCGGTATGAACTTATTATTATTTTTTTTTTTTTTTACCAAAGACATGTTTTTTGTTTATACAGGGTGGGCCATTTATATGGATACATCTTAATAAAATGGGAATGGTTGGTGATATTAACTTGCTGTTTGTGGCACATTAGTATATGTGAGGGGGGAAACTTTTGAAGATGGGTGGTGACCATGGTGGCCATTTTGAAGTCGGCCATTTTGAATCCAACTTTTGTTTTTTCAATAGGAAGAGGGTCATGTGACACATCAAACTTATCTTTGGGGTCATCTAAAGGCAATGGTCTATGCTGGGAAGATACGAGATGTGCAGCACCTGAAACTACGGATACTGGAAGCCTGTGCTAGCATTTCTCCTGCGGTGTTGCTATCAGCGTGTGAAGAGTGGGAGAAGAGGGTTGCATTGACAATCCAACACAATGGGCAGCACATTGAACACATTTTATAAGTGGTCAGAAACTTGTAAATAACTCATGAAAGAGAATAAAGTTGCGTTAAAACCAAGCACACCATTGTTTTTCTTATGAAATTCCCAATAAGTTTGATGTGTCACATGACCCTCTTCCTATTGAAAAAACAAAAGTTGGATTCAAAATGGCCGCCATGGTCACCACCCATCTTGAAAATTTTCCCCCTCACATATACTAATGTGCCACAAACAGGAAGTTAATATCACCAACCATTCCCATTTTATTAAGGTGTATCCATATAAATGGCCCACCCTGTATAATAAAAAATTAAAACCCAGCGGTGACCAAATACCACTAAAAGAAAGCCCTATTTGTGTGAAATAATGATATAAATTTTGTTTGGGTACAACATTGCATGACCGCACAATTACCAGTTAAAATAGTGCAGTGCTAAATAGCAAAAAATGGCCTGGTCATGAAGGGGGTAAAACCTTCCAGAGTTGAATTGGTTAATCTTGAGCACTTCTACATAATGAAACCTTATTTTAGAGAAAATTGTGTATTGTTGGTCCGATAGACCTTAATCAAAGTGTGTAAATCCATGTGACACATTTTCGCACCTAGCACAACCTACGTTAGGCGCTAGGTTAGGCTAGCAACCTCAGGTCTGTGTAAATAAATGGAGGATTCAGGAGTATCTATGCTGGATGTGGAGACTTCCATCTGCCTGGTAAGGGCCCACAAAAACCTCTATGACTCCAGTGATGCCCATTACAGGAATCATGGCAAACAGGAACGTTTGGGAAGAAATTGCCTTGGTGGGCATGGCTCAAGAATGTTGATAGCACAAGCCACCTCAACATACCACAAAAAAAAACCATGTCACAGATTGCACCGTTTTCCATTGGCCTAAACAAAAATGCTTGAAAACACATTTAAAAAGTTTCAAAATTTCCCGAAAACGCTCGTACCCAGTGTGAACAGGGGCCCAATTTACACAAGCAATGAAATACATATGTTTGCATGTAATGATTTTAAATGGTATAATTCACACTATGCAAATACCCGTGTTTAGGTGCATTCAGTTTCACTGTGTTTAGAGAAAATAGAGTCCTGTGCATGCAGAAGCAGATTAGATACTCTGAATGCTCCTAAACACATGTAAATGCAAGTATATTTAAACACAGGAAAAGTTGACCCAGAAGTATAAACCAGAATTACACTCATCTCCACTCCGACGATGCCGTGTCCAGGAGCTCCTTGTTGACACTGACATCTTTGGTCAGTCTTCTTCTGGGTTTCGATCGGCGTCCATTTTGATTGGCTGCGCCAAGATGTTGCCACTCATGCATATGCGTGGGAGTTAATTTATCTTGGCAGATGCGGAAACTGTACACTGAGCTGCGCATGCATAGTTCAATATACAGTGCAAAAACGCAGGTGAGAATATCTTAAAGTGGTTGTAAAGGCAGAAGGTGTTTTTTATCTTAAAGCATTCTATGCATTAAGATAAAAAAGCATCCTGTGTGCAGCAGCCTCCCCCCCCCCCCCCAATACTTACCTGAACCCATCTCTATCCAGTGATGTTGCATGAATGCCTTGGCTGTCCAGGACTCTCCCTTCCGGAGAGCAGTGCCATTGGCTCCCACTGCTGTCAATCAAGGTTAGTGAGCCAATCGGAAGAGAGGGGGCGGGGCCGAACCGTGGCTCCATGTCTGAATGGATACACAGAGCTAAGGCTCAGCTTGGGTACCCCCATAGCAAGCTGCTTGCTGTGGGGGCACTCAACTGGAGGGAGGAGCCAAGAGAGCTGGAGAAGAGGAGGATCTGGGCTGCCCTGTGCAAAAACATTACACAGAGCAGGTAAGTATAATGTTTGTTATTTTTAAAGAAAAAAAAAAAAAAAACAAGACTTTAGTATCACTTTAATGCAAAAAGGACATGTGTGTCTCTTTTGTATTAAAAAGCCTGTTAGCATTTTTTTTTTTTATTTTAACAAAGTTCCTCTTTTAGACCTGTATGTGCACTTAACATGCATTTTCATGTGCTTTTGCATGGTCTTTAGACCTGAGTCTAAACCCGCTGCTCCTGAAAAGTGACCCATGTTCAGAATGTTCTTCAGAGGCAATTGACAGTCAGAGAGGCGGTAATGTGACACTTGTTTTAACCCCATTATTGTTGAACAAACAAGCCGCAACTGCACGCATTGCAAGGCTTTGCAACCACAGCATGTGAATACCCCGTTTGCTGCCATTGCAGCACAAAGCGTAACTACAGTATACTCACCTTGGATACAGTGATGTGGCAACCCAGAGCTCCCTGCCGGCCGCTGACATCTTCCGGGTCTTGAATGCTGGCCACTTTCATTCGGGCTGGAGTGCAGACGCTTCAGCATTGCTGAATTTCTACAATGAGCTGCGTGTGCACTGTCAGGGGCAAGCAAGGCAGGTAAGTAACATTAACCACTTGAATACAGGACGTTTATACCCCCTTCCTTACCAGACCAATTTTCAGCTTTCAGCGCTCTCACACTTTGAATCTCAATTACTCTCTCATGCTACACTGCTTCGACTTTTAACCAGACCATTCCTTCCCCCATATTTGCAGGACATAAGTTCACCAATTACAATGAATGGACGGAACGAACGGGGACTGTCACGTGTGCGTCGAGTAACATCTTTAAGTCGTTACGACTTCGCAGACGTGAGGTCGGGCTTACTTTCACCGGTCGTAAGTTCTGGGCCTTCTACAGTCGCCGGCCGTCCCTCGAGACCCAACGGTGTAGTGACATAGGTTCCACTCATATGACATCAATGCGAAACACGACGTTACCGTCGTTTGCCCCATAAGTGTACGACACCAACGTTTCGGAACGTTACGCACGTCAACGCCGAAC
>BLSH010352329.1:440144-451383 GCA_018402905.1 Glandirana rugosa | reverse complement strand
GACATTTACACAGTAATCAGTGCATTTTTATAGCACTGATCGCTGTATAAATGCCAATGGTCCCAAAAAAGTGTCAAAATGGTCCGACATGTCCGCTGAAATATCGCAGTACCGCAAAAAATCGCAGATCGCCGCCATTATTAGTAAAAAATAAAAAAAAATTAAAAACCCCAAAAATGAATTCTCATCATCCGTAAACGCGACCACTTTTGCGCAAACCAATCAATAAACGCCGATTGCGATTTTTTTTTTTATCGCAAATATGTGGAAGAATATAAATCGGCCAAAAACGGTGAAAAAAAATGTTTTTTTATATTTTTTTTTTGGATTTGTATTTTAGGAAAAAGTAAGAAATTTGGGTTTTTTTGCAAAATTGTTGCTCTTCTTTTGTTTATAGCGGCGATCAGAAATGACGCAGCGGTGATCAAATACCACCAATAGAAAGCTCTATTTGTGGGAAAAAAAGGACGCAAATTTTGTTTGGGTACAACGTCGCACGACCGCGCAATTGTCAGTTAAAGCGACGCAGCGCCGAATCGCAAAAAGGGCTCCGGTCCTAAAGCTGGAAATCCTTCCGGGGCTGAAGTGGTTAAATGGGCCGTTTGGCGCCACGGGCACATGCGCCCATGCACAGGCTTCCCAGGGGCCAGCTTCCTTACAGTGTACTTGTCTCACTTAAAGTGGTTGTAAAGGCTTGCTTTAAAAAGAAACCTGTTATACTTACCTCCTCTGTGCAGTTGGATGTGCACAGAGCAGCCCGGATCCTCCTCTTCCCGGGTCCCTCTTTGCTGCTTCTGTCCCCTCAGCCAGCAGCTTGCTTTGGGGGCAACAAGTCAAGTCAGAGCTCCGTGGATCCATTCAGACATGGAGCCCCGACCTAGCCCCTCCCCATCTCTCCCCTGATTGGCTGACAGACTTTGACAGCCGCGGGAGCCAAATCAGGAGTGTCCTGGACGGCTGAGGGGATTGTGGACATCATTGGAGAGATAAGTGGCTCAGGGAGCATTAAGATGAAAAACCTTCTACCTTTTCAACCCCTTTAAGAGCACTAAGGCTCCATGCACACTGGGCTTAAAAAATGCCAGTTCCTTTGGCAGAAAAAAACACTCATATAGAGCGTTTTTTGTACAAAGTTTAGACGAGTTTAGGAGAGTTTTGTGTTTTTTTCTGCCAGTAGGCTCCAATCGGAAACACAAACCAGAAGGGTTTTTTCCCTGCCTCTAAGGTCTCATACACACGGGCGTTATTGAGCTGTTTTTACAGCTTAAGAACGCCACACCGTGTTATTCTATGGCCTCATATACACAATGACGTTTTTAAGCTGCAGATGACGTTGGCGTTCTTAAGCTGTAATAAGAACCCAGGACCCTGGCGTTCCGAAGCTGCAGCGTTAGATCTTTTTTGACACTGAGCCGGCAAAATGCTCAAAAATGTGTCTTGGATTGAGCCCAAAATATGCCTGTAATTGTCCTAATGTGCATGGACACATAGGATAATATTGAGCTTCTTCTACAGGCATAACACAAAACTCCCGTAGAAGCAGTGATTTTTAAACCAGTGTGTGTGGAGCCTTCTTGTCATTTCTATCTTCTGCCTCTGCTTCATTCCTCTGCTATCAGCATGAGTCAGTTTGACAAGTTTTCCTGACACCAAGAGAAAAATGGTGACAGGGGAGGAACCTCCAGCTGATTGACAGTCTCTGCTCTGTTCCTGTGTGCTATGTGGAGAGGGTTGTGTCCATTCCCTTCAATCAGCTCTCAGAGCTCTCCTCACTAAGCTCTGCAGAGTGCAATTTCAGCTCTCCGTCCTCTTTTTTTCTGAATGCTCAGACAAACTTTATAAATGCTGCATTTTGAATGGGTGTAGAGAAGAGAAGACTGCAGATATATAGGTACAAATTATGTGGGAGGATTTGTTTAATCTCCGTGTATCACCTTATGCCAGTCACTTCATTGGATATACACCTTATTACCAAAAGTATTGGGACACTTGCCTTTACATGCACATGAAATTTAATGACATCCCAGTCTTAGTCTGTAGGGTTCAATATTGAGTTGACCCACCCTTTGCTGCTATAACCGCTTCAACTCTTCTGGGAAGGTTGTCCACAACGAGTAGGAGTGTGTCTATGGGAATGTTTTTTTTTTTTTTTTTGTAATTCCTTTATTTCCTACAAAGTTGCAGTTTACAATCAGTGTATCGCTTAAACAGATGATAAAACGGAAGAGCAAAAGAGAGGGACACGTGGAAAGAGTTACAAGTCAACCGGCCCAGTGGAGATCTGCATAGACAGACACAAAGGAGCAAACAGTCATAAAATACGTTGATAGTGATCAGAGCTGGGGAAGAATACAAGCAATCATAAGGGGGACCCAAATATAGAAACACCGATATCAACTTTTCTTATTTATAAAAACTCATAAATTGTAGGTATGCAGAGTATTCCGATGGCCAGGTGGATCGTAAGTGGGACATCTAGGTAAAGAAGGTGTGAGCGAGGATGCTACTACTGTCATAGGATGTTCCTATTAGCAGATCAGATAACTGGGAACAGAAGGACAGGGGAGGGCGGGTGTGAGGTGGGGGGTTATAAGTGTAGATTCCCCTAGACGGGGTAGGTTAGAGCGGTAGAAAGAAGAGAGAAGGGAGGAAACAGATGATAGACAGGAGGGTTCAATGCCGTCTCTCGTCCGGTTGAGCAAGGCCAGACTCAGTGGGTCAGCCAGAGTACAAGACCTCTCTGAGGTATGCGTCGGTGTACACAAAGTACCGCCAGGTTCTCCATGTCTCACAGAAGATCCCCTCCCGGCCGTGTAGGTTGGCAGTGAGGTCCTCCATATGCCTTAATTTATTTACTTTAGAGCATCATAAGGCTAAGGACGGTGGATTCTCAGATCGCCAACAAAGGAGGATGCAAGCCTTAGCAGCATTCTGTAACTGTATTGTAATGGGGGCCTTGTATTTCTTAATTGGTTGCTCAGATAAATGGAGCAGACGGGCTGCTGGATTCCCTTCCAGATCAACATTTGTCAGGTGCTTGACTGTGCGGGCCACCCCATGCCAAAAAGACAGAAGCTTGGGGCAGTCCCAAAAATATATGTAGCATCGTTCCTTCAGCAGTACCACATCGCCAGCACTGGCTGGGAGCCTGAGGGAAGAGGCGGTGCAGAATGGTGGGTACCCTATACCATCGAGTCAGAATTTTGTAGCAGGTCTCTTAGACTCTGGTAGCTATGGAGGACTTTTGAGAGAAGTGCAAGATCTTCTCTTTCTGAGAGTCAGTAAATTGGGTGCCCAAATCCGACTCCCATTTAGAGAGGAATGTGGGGGCAAAACCCTCCGCTGGTCGGGTCAGTGAGGTGTAGATTGCCCGAGAGACTATGGCGGACCGGTTCCCCCCGATGACAAATACTTTCCAGTTTTGCAGCCGCCCTCTTACAGCTAAATGCTGGAATTGCGGATTCTGAAGGCCGGGTGTAAATTCCGAGTTACCCAGTATCAGCACCATAGGTGAGGGTGATGGTGACGCTGAGGAGTGTCGAAAGGCGTCCCTAGTTACTAGCAGCATACTGCCAAGGGTAGGATGATCTGTGAGAGCTTTAGGTATAGGTGAGGTGATCCACAGCCAGCTCTGTATCATTAGAATCCTCTATTTCCATGTCCACCCAATGCTTCGTCACCGCATGACAATGCCAGTCCACTACTCTAGTTAGGTGCATCACTCTACAGTAGGCCCTCACATCAGGGAGGCCGACTTCCCCCTGCGCTTCGGGAGATGAAGAAGCTGGAGCCTAATGCGAGATCTGCAATAGGACCAGACGATATCTCGGAAAATAGAGCTGACTCGTTTGAAAAACGTGGGGAGAAGACGTATGGGAAGTGCCTGCATCGGGTACAGCACCCTGGGCAACATGGTAATCTTGAGAGCATGACATCGGCCAAACCATGTTAAGGTAAGGGAATGCCAATGGAGGAGGTCCACTTTAAGACGGGTGAGTAATGGGGCAAAATTAACGGAGTACAGGTTACAGAGGTCTGAAATAATGTCCACGCCCAGATAATGGATAGCGTTAGTCACCCAGTGTAAGGGAAACGCCGATTTAAACGATTTGACTGCATCATTAACAACCATGATATTGAGAACAGAGGATTTGGATAGGTTGATTTGGAAGAATGTGAACCATATTCTCGCAAAGAGCGAAGTAGATTCGGGAGGGCAGGGGAGCGGGGACAGAGGGCAACCCTGTTGGGTCCCATTATGGATACCGAAGAAGTCGAATATCGTCTCATTGAACTTAACTGCTGCTGTGGGAGAGAATAAAGGGATAATATCCAGTTCAGCATAGAAGTTCGAAGACCGATATGTTCAAGAGTGGCCCGCATAAAGTGCTTTCTCTGCATCGGTGGACAGCAAGAGAAGAGGCTGTTTCGATGTTCGGGCCGCATGGATCAGATTCATCAACCGGATAGTATTGTCTCTACGTTCTCAAAGAGGCACAAAGCCTGCCTGATCTCTGTAGACAAGGTTTGGGATATGTGGGAGAAACTGATTCGCCATAATTTTCGCAAACAGTTTTAAATTGGTGTCCAGGAGTGCAATCGGGCAGTAGTTCCCACACCTTAGTGGGTCCTTTCCCTCTTTTGGGATAAGAGAGAAAAAGGCTCTCAACCTGTCTACCGGGAAAGATTCCCCGTCTGTGATGGAGTTAAGGGCAGAGAGCAATGGTTTAGAGAGCACCTCCTCGACAGTAATGGGCTCCTCTAGTTCCTCTTGGACCATAGTGCAGAACGATGGCATGCCAGAGGAGGCAAGATAAGATTGCAGGGTGGACCTGTCGGCTGGGGCAGAGACCGACGGGGGGTGCCCTCCGAGTTGTAGAGGTTCTCGTAAAAGGGCTGAAACTCCATCGCCATTTCAGAAGAAGTAGTTAACTTCCGTCCAGAGGTAGCCATAATGCCGGAAATGTAAGTTTTGGTGCAAGGGCCATGCAGTACCCGTGCCAGTAATGTGCCCGGTTTGTTTGAGAATTTGTACATTGTTCGGTTTGCCCATGCCAGTTTTTGCTTTGTTTTATGGAACAAGAATAAGCAGAGTTCCTCCCAAACTTTCAGAAGATCTTGATAGGTGGAACGAGCGAGACTCTCCTTACGGGAGCATTCCAATTTGCGGAACTGTGCAAATAAATCCTCCGTACAGCGTGTCCTTTCCCTTTTAAGACGGGCCCCCCCATCTGATCAACGCACCCTGGGCAACCGTCTTGTGGGCCTCCCAGACCACCAAGGGGTTGGAGACAGAGGCTTCATTGATGGAAAAATATTCCCACAGGGTGGTCAAGAGGCCAGAACGTGTCTCCTCCGATTGGAGCAATGCTTCATTAAACCTCCATGATAGAGGAGTCTGTGTCACCGGCCCCAGCTGGAGTCTCAAGTGAATTGGAGCGTGATCAGATAAAGAGATTACATCAATGGAGGTGGACACTACTCTAGATAGGTCTTTGTGCTTTATTAGGAGATTGTCTAGCCACGAGTAGGTGTGATGGAGAAAAAAGGAATAGTCACGATCTTGTGAATGCAGTAGCCACCAGGGGGTCTACCAGGTGCAGAGTTTGTAGATCTGCCTGAGGCGGGAATAAGAAAGATGTAAGGAACCATGCGAAATGTCCAGTAGTGGATCCATGGCAAAATTGAGGTCACCCCCAAAGATAAGAAGACCTTCTGCGAACTTCATTAACTCAGGGAGGAGTCTCCATAAAAACTGGGAGTGGTCTGTATTTGGGAAGTAAACATTAGCAAAGGTGACCCAGATGTCAAACACCCTACCCCGCAAAAGGAGGAAACGACCCTGTGTATCTGTCCTTTGCGCTTCAAAGGTCCAAGGAACCGATTTGGCCAATAGGATGCTAACCCCCTTGGACTTGGAGATGAGAGAAACACTGTGATAGGCCATTGGAAAGGCCCCATTAGTCAATTCAGAGATATAATCACAGCGAAAATGCGTTTCTTGTAGGAAAGCAACCTGTGTTTTACCCTTTCTCAAGTCAGCCAAGAGCTGAGAGCGCTTCCCCATGGGTTGAGCCCTCGCACATCGAGAGAGGTGATCTTGAGGAGACCCACCTTGCCCTCAGATCAGCAAATAGGTCCAGGAACTCGCGGGGGGTAACCCCAATCAGCGGTACTCACCCAGACGAGAGATATGCACCAAATCTCAGAGAATAATCACAGAAAGGAAACATAAAGGGGAAGGGGGGGGAGAGGAGGAGGGAGTAGAGGGATAAACTAGTAGCAATATAGATCACTTGGGACTCAGGCCAAGCACTGATAGGGCCCAGTCAAGAGTCTACCCTATTTGGGGGTGGTGGTAGCGTTGAGAGTTGTCCAAAACTAGCAACTAAATGTTTAAGAAGTTAAAAAGACAATCAGAGATGCATAAGAGGAGATTGCAGAGAAGCACATCACAGTGAATGGTTGATAGAGCCAATGACATGCATTAATATTAAAGTTCAAAATAGAAATGATTATGACCTGGCAGTACAGGAGAGACACTTCCAGGGGAGTAAACACAGAGAGGCCTAGTAGCCGTGGCTATGCTGCAGTGGTGCACCCGGGTTGGGCCCACAGGACAGCGTGATGCCCAGCGAAAAATTGGGTAGACAGCTGTTTTAAGGTAAAACTGTACTTTTGGCCATTAAAACATGAGGGTATAAACATGCCAAGTAGGCCCGAAGGATCCCGAACACATTGGAGGCTGTAGGAGCCAGTTCGCTAAACTTAGAAAAGGGGGAAAAAAACCTGCTAGGGTCCCTTTGGAAAGGTCTAATAGGTCTGGATAACAGTATCTTATCGAACAACCACATGGACAAAAAGGTCAGGCCTCGGAGGACGTTGGATGTGTGTGTGGGGCCTCACTGCTTGAAGCTCGGGAGCGAGGTCATCGGACCGGTTGTGGTCTTGGTAAAGGTGGAACGATCGCCTCCTGAGAAAGTAGATAGTCATGCCAGTTGGGTACGCTGGTGGCGGGCTTGTCTATGTAACCGAACAGGTCCGGAAGCCAAAGCCCACCGCTGCCACTGGAGCCCGCAGCCCGCCCGCCGGAGCCTGCTGGGGTAAGTGCGGAGAGGGGGTGTTGAGATGCCACTGACCAATGGGGGGGTTGTTTGCCGCCCCCCGCCCAAAAAAAAACACTGTCCACCACTGCATTCAAGGGTCTCCGACAACCTCCTAACACTCCAGCTTCCACCCCAACTCCACTGCCCCAGCTGGGCTGACCCTGAGTATTTGAGGGGGCCTTCTCCTTGCCAACCCATCTGTTGGGGATTGGTCAGGGCCCTCAGAATACTCCAGACAGCTCCTCCTCATCTCCACTCCCATTCTTCTGGAAGTTTCTAGCATGTTCCAGAAGTAGGGGAAGGTCTCAGAGATGCTGCCTATGAGTCATCCAGTCCTCCCTGAGTCACTCACCTAACCCAGATAACAAAACACAGGCTTGGCTGCCAGCCAAGCCTGAACAATTTTCCTACACTAACAAAAACCTATTCTAGCACACTTGATGGTGCTACACCTAATACTCTGATTGTCTGATGCTCTGGTTGCATTATTACATGACATAATTTTCTGAATAAGTTCAAAGTTACCACTTGCAGGGTGGGTAGGCTTGTGACATGGTGCTAGACATACTTGCACACTTTCAGCGTCTGGTAATCCACTGTACATCATTACCCAGACTGGGGGAGGGAGGGCAACATTAGAAGCCAATGAGCCTCTACTGCAGAGCACATGTGCTGACACAGGAGGGGGTGCTGCTAGGGGTGTGTCCTTGACCAAGCTGTGCTACTGTACAGGTCAAGGGCTTGGCTGTGCTATCTGGCACCAAAAGGCTGCTTAAACATTATTACTGTTAAGTAGGTCTTCCAAGGAAGGACATCAACGCGAATCAGCTTTCGTTATCTGCATATGGTTTATTCAGAGTATACAATGATCATTGGAAATCCTTTGGAAGGTATAATAGTTCCCATAAATGTTTTTCAGATGTGTATTCTAGCTGTATTCATGTCTCGGGTTTAGCTTTAATAAATATGACACATTATTCCACGTTAATGATTCCACGTTAATGATTCCACATTACATTCACAGGGGAGGGATCATTTCCTGGAGTGATTGATATGTTTGGAGATGAAGGTGGTTTGGTAGAACATCGTTCCAGTCTCCTAGCCAGTCATGGATTTGCTGCTTTGGCCCTGCCATACTTGGCTTTTGAAGACCTTCCATCAGCAATGACTGAATTTCACCTAGAGTACTTTGAAGAAGCTGCCAAATTTCTATCCCAACATCCCAAGGTAAAAAATGAACAGAATTGTATTATAAACTATGCCTGACAGTTGAGAGTTGTCTTCCCTCTGATGCAATTTAAAGAGGCTCTTATAAACATACAGTACTCTATAAAGCAAGGGTAGGCAACCCCTCAGAGGTTGACATCTATCTGGAAAATATGGAGGAAATCAAAGATCCCTATCTTTTCCGGTCTCTTCCTTTTTATTTCCTTTTTATCCCTTTTTTTCTCCTTTTTTCCTCCCAGATACTTGTATCTAATTGAATTGATAGTATTGATATTGTCTCCCCTTCACTATGTCCCCTTCTTGTGGGTATGTCATGTTCGGTAAAATATATAGTGGACATTTAATAGTTAACCACCTAAACTGCTAAAAATCTGGGTTATCGGCAAATACTTCATTACACCTTAAATAAAACTATCCTTGTGATTATCTGTGGGTTGGCTGCTAGTAGGTCTCTCTAATTGATCAGCATCTGCATATCTAATTGAAAGACTAGGTACTTAAATCACTATGTTGAGCCCTCAGCTTCCAACCTAGCTCTGATGAAGTTCGGTAACAAATGAAACATGTCAGCTTCAGACTAATCGTTAGTCTGTGATCGAGATCATGGACTCTTCACCGCTCAATTGGTAAACTATCGGGATCGGTGCTCACTCTCCTATATCCAGTTACTTTCTATGGAGCTAATGCATTGTGGCTTGGACTTGTCTAATGGGAATTTCCATGGGATTATTTCCACAGCCGTAAGTTCACTATTATGAATGGACGCTGTCTACTGATATGCACAGGTGGTGATTTGTTGCCTGATACGGACCGAGTCCCCTTACCTCCAGCCAACCATCTCCAGTGAACCGGTTCTAGGAGAAGTGTGGGTTAGACGGTCTGCAACAGAGAGCGGGTCTACTCATGACACTTGACTGTGGACAGTGGAAGTATCCCTACATCCCTAGATACAGCAGCACATTATCCCCTTGCCCCCAGCTGATTAGCCTACCTGCTGGGTTCAGCAGGGAAGTGTGGGATATCAGGCTTGCTAAATGGAGCTGTACCATCGGCTGATCCCTCTGAGACCGCAACCCCGTACTCTCACTTGGGATTGGAGAAACTGCTGCTCTGGAAACAGCCGCTCCCCCTACCCTTGGATGGACAAAGAGGGACAGAGCAGATCACCCCCCAGACTAGGATCCCCTTGCCTCTTCCTGAACATTTGATTGGACACTGATCAGGGGAGAAGTGAGGGACTCATCAGTCATTGTGGTGATCATACCTAACACAGCCCCAACCGTACTATATTCCATACTCCGGTAATCTGTGGGTAAGATCGTCCTCACATTTGGATCTATTATGAAAACTAACATCTGGTCCTGTATATTCCCTCTCCAATCATCATACAGCTTATTGCAATTTAACATGGGAATACTCTATCATTGTCAGGTCTGGTGCAAGGATTTTTGACACCCCAGGCAAAACCTCATTTTGCCGCCCCCATTGGCTCCACCCCTGATCCCACTCCCTTTTCCCTGCCCAGCCTGATCAGCACCAATCAAATGCAGCCTCACCAGCACCCATCAAATACAGCTTCATCAGCGCCAATCAATACAGCCTCACCTGTGCCCATCGAATACAGGTTCAACTGTGCCCATCAAATACAGCCTCGGGGGTGGGAGCAGAGGGGTGGGGGTATTTGGCAGATCAGTCACTATTTCTATATATATTTGCAAATGGCATGTGATAATACAATCTCATTATCTCAGTCAGACAGTGTCAGTTTTACATGAATCAATGCAGAGCAGCCAGTGACAGATCAACAGTGGCCAGGCGCCCTAGGTGGCAGTGCGCCCTAGGCGGCCGCCTACTCCGCCTAGTGGTAGAGCCGGCCCTGATCATTGTGCGACCTCCATAGACTATCACTGCACATACAATCCTTATGCAATGATTTTTTGAATTTATACTAGTGGATACCGTTCCCTATACTTATCATTTTTTCATTCCCTATATATATTCCCTATATCTCTTCACAATACTACATAATTCCCACCTTTTTATAGGTGTTGATTATATACATATGATTTAAGGGAAATGCAATTTACTGTTTATAACCTGAGTGGTGACTATCATGGGTAGTTTACCAACGATGATAATTTTAATGACAAACTGGTGGAGTTTTTTGTAATATTTTCTGTGGTAATTTCATGTTTTTATGGTTCATATCTGGGCCACGTTTTACTCTAAATGAATAAATATTTTTCATTATCTTGCCTCCTTGATGTTGTCTTAGGGGAGGGCTCTCCCTAGCCCCATTTTTTTGGTTATGTACATATACACTAGAAGTTTTTTGTTTCACTATTCTCCAATGGAGTAAGTGACGGGTTAAAGTCATTGACCCAATGCCATTTATTGAAGGATTTAGAGAATTGGTCTTTTCTTTAATTCATAGCAGCGTCCTCTCCCTTGCTTCATATCCCCCACCCACTGTAGTGTGCTATGCCCCTCACGCCACAGCAGTGTCCTCTGCACCTTTCATATCACCCCTTCATATCACCCCCCCCCCACAGTAGTATCCTCTTTTTCTGGTTAAGAGATTTAGGAAGTTATTTACCGTAACCCAGTTACTGAAATTGGGCAGTGAATGAGGTAACCTCTTATCACTTTGTTTTTTGAAGATCACATATACATGTATTGGTTTTTTTACCCCGATCCCTCTCGGGAGGGGATTCTGTTGTAGTTCCTCCGTTCTATTACTTTTTATAAATAAGTAAATCTCATTTTGCACCGGGTCTATACTTGGTATTTTTGTACTTTAATGGTGTCTTTTATAATGTTTTTTGAGGTGGTCAAACAGTAATTTTAATAGTAGCAACCATTTGATGGGTACTATCAGTGGTGAGTCCAATATTTGTCATTTAACG
>BLSH010352329.1:373092-392429 GCA_018402905.1 Glandirana rugosa | reverse complement strand
GGGGGGGGGGGGGGGGGGGGGGGGGGGGGGGGGGGGGGGGGGGGGGGGGGGGGGGGGGGGGGGGGGGGGGGGTGGGGGTGACTGTCACAGAGACGTTCGTCTCTGTTTACAATGTGACGGCTGTGATTGGCCAATCAGAGCGCCCAAATCCCGATCTCTGCTCAGCTGGATCCTGTGATTATAATGATCACAGGATCCAGCCGCAGCGCGCCACGTGGCCGCGCTGCGAGTACCCGTTCTGCAGGACGTATATGCACGTCCTGCCAGAGCGGGGCCGGGTGGGAGGTGGTTAAACACCATGGCCTACCTGTGTATCGTTGCTGACCATGTCCATCCCTTTATGACTACAGTGCCCCATCTTCTGATGACTCCTTCCAGCAGGATAATGCACCATGTCACAAAGCTCCAATCATCTCACCACTGGTTTCTTGAACATGACAATGAGGTTGCTGCACTCCAATGACCTCCACAGTCACCAGATCTGCATGATGCTATCATGTCACTATGGACCAAAATCTCTGAGGAATGTTACCAACACCTTGCTGAATCTATGTCATGAAGAATTAAGAAGTTCTGAAGGCAAAAGGGGGGTCCAACCTGGTACTAGCAAGGCGTACCTAATAAAGTGGCCGGTGAGCGTGTATATATTACAGTATATATAGTAAGAGAGAGAGAGAGAGCTGCAATAATATGTGTCCTTTATATATCTGATCAGAGTTCAGCTTTAACTCTCCAGCATCCACCTGAAATCGTTTGAGTATATGATGACCAGACCTTATATGTCATATCTGTCCAAATGGAAAAACGTCCAATCATAAAATGACAGAGTATAATGAAACAACCCCACTTTTTACCAAATTAAATAGCAGAAACAATGTTGAACATGTTACTGTGTTGTAGCCGGTATTATTCTCCAGAATGGATTTCAGGTTCTAGTTTTGCGGTATGCAGGAGACCTCTGTGGCATGCACTAGGATAATTGCAGTGGAAAATATACAGAAACACAGTAAGAGCCCTCAGGGAATACCTGTTTATTATTGGAGCGTGTCTTATTCTGTGGAAAGGTCTTCGGGTGCAAATCTCATTTTGCATTCTTCAGGATGATGCAGAAAGATCTTTTTGGGTAAAAAGAAAAAAATACATATAAATAAATTGGTCTGTTAACTGTTTTGCTAGCACCAAACGAATGAAACTTGCACTCTTCTTCTAAATATTTGGGAGAAATTTTGCCAAGGGTTAATGCTGAAGTTTATCTTCTACAATTGAAGTTGGATGTTTATCAGATTAAAGCTCAATGCTATCTAAAAATACAGATACACTGCAGCAATATAGATTATGCACATAAAAATATAATAATAGATTATTGGACTGCATGATTATTATAAACTAGGTTATAAAACTGAAAAAACTGAAAAAAAAGTGGAATAAATTGATTCAATGTATTCTCTGTACATGTTAAAAACAATATTTTTTAATTGCTTTCTAAGGTCCCTACTAAAATGTGTGAAGATAGTAAGGCAGGGTATCAACATACTGAAAAATGGTCGGTTCAGCAGGAACTGTCCGACTTTCGGTCCATGTGTGCTGCTGTCTCTTTAACAGAAGCCGGCTTCTGTCAAGCCTCCATGCTGGAAAACCAGCTATCGATCAGCGATGGCAGCCAATGGCTGACCTCAACCTAATAGAACCACCTTTGGAATGAATTAGAGCGAGCCAGGCCTTCTCGTCCACATCAGTGCCTGACCTCACAAATGTCCTCAAAGTCCATTTGGGGCCATTTTCTGTTTGCAATCCTGCCCCATGTCCTTTCAAATTAATATCAGCTGGATCAGTCTTAACTGTTGGCCTATAAAAAGCTGTCTCATTATCAATGTTTTGCACAAGAAACATCTCATGATGGGTAAATGCAAAGAGCGCTAAAGACCTTTGCAACCTTATTATTACATACTGATGGCATTGATTACAGAAAGATTTCTAAACTTCTGAATGTTCCAGTGAGCACTGTTGGGGCCATAATCCGGAAGTGGAAAGAACATCATTTCACCATAACCCCGACCAGGTGCTCCTTGCAATATTTCTGACAGAGGAGTGAAAAGAATTATCAGAAGAGTTGCCCAAGAGCCATGGACCACTTGCGAAGACCTTCAGAAAGACTTGGAATTAGCAGGTACAATTGTTTCAAAGAAAACAATAAGTAATGCACTCAACCTCCATGGCCTGTATGCGCACTAACGCAAGACTCCATTGCTGAAGAAAATGCATTTTGAAGCTTGTTTAAAGTTTGCTGCACAACATTTAGACAAGCCTGTGAAATACTGGGAGAATATAGTCTGGTCAGATGAGACCAAAATTGAACTCTTTGGATGCCATAATACGCACCATGTTTGGAGGTCAAATGCCCATCACCCCAAAAACACCATACCAACAGTAAAGTTTGGAGGTGGGAACATCATGGTGTGGGGCTGTTTTTCAGCATACGGTACTGGCAAACTTCGTATCGTTGAAGGAAGGATGAATGGAAGAATGTACCAAAACATTCTTGATAAATATCTGCTGCCATCTACCAGGATGATGAAGATGAAACAAGGGTGGACATTTCAGCATGACAATGATCCCAAACAGAAAGCCAAGGAAACTCTCCATTGGTTTCAAATAAAGAAAATAAAGCTGCTTTCTAGATCAACCAATCACCTGATTTGAACCCAATAGAAAATCTATGGAAAGAACTAAAGATCAGAGTTCATAGAAGAGGCCCATGGAACCTTCAAGATTTGAAGACTGTGTGGAAAAATGGGCCAAAATCACACCTGAGCAGTGGCGGCCCGTCCATAGAGGGTGCACGGGCACCGCCCCCCTCCTATCCATGCGTCCGGCCCCCTGATCTACATATCAGGATGCCAGACTATGGATTCCAATGGGGGGGGGGGTGAATTTTTGAAGCACCTGATTAGAGCCAGAGGCTCTAATAGGCTTCAAAAAAGGGTGGGCTCGGGGTGCAGAACACTGCGCCCGGTCCCACCCAGTTGTGTGACGATAGCAAATTCATTTTCACTATTTTCACACTAAAGTTCCTCCCCAACAATCAGGAGAAAGGTAATGAGATCCTATTGGATGCCTAGCGCTTAGGAGGAACAGGGAGAAGACACATGGCCGTGGGAGGAGCGGACGCTGGAGCTGCTACCCACATCCCGGGAGAGGAGGAGAGGACACCGCAGCACACCAGCCCTAGATCGGGTAGGTTCCCCAACGCCATCCTCCCGAAGGGGGTCGGGGTTGGGGGGTGCTGGTGATGTCAGTGTCACACCACGATCTGCGCGTGCGGGGGGTTGGTGTTGACAGTGTCACGACGTGGTCTGCGCATGGGGGGATTGATTGTGTCAGTGCCACGCCGTGGTCTATCTGGGGGAGTGGTTGCTTTCAATGCTGCCCCCCCAAAAGAAAAATCCACCAGCTGACACTGCACCTGAGCAATGCATGTGACTAGATTCTCCATACAGGAGGCGTCTTGATGCTGTCATTACCAGCAAAGGATTTTGTACCAAGTATTAAATGAGTTTCAGCGTGTTCAATACTTATTCCCTGTGTCATTCCATTTTATCACACATAACTTAATTTTTGAACTTATTTGTTTTGGTTTCTTTGTATGTATGGATTGCATGGGTTGTCACCGAGATGTGGTAAAAATTTCATGTCAATAGCACTTTTAGAAATATTACCTAGAAAAATGGTAACATGTTTAATACTTATTTTACTCGCTGTATATCAATGCACACACACACACACACACACACACACACACGTGTGTTTGAGATTTGGGATGCACACCCTAATTCAATAGGCTGTGCACACCTATGCCTCTAACAGACTTCAACCGCAGTTAAGTCTTGTGTTTGGAGGGCATTACAACCCATACAGATGAAGGATTTTTGTTTTCTGTTTAAATTGGATACATTTGTTCCAGCTGCTGCAAAACAAAGGGTGTACAAAGACTTACAATTTGTCTTCTTTGAAAAGTACAGTAGCTCTAGTATGAGTAGAAAAACTTGTCCCCAGCATGCTGCAAAGAAGGACCCTTGCTTTCTATGGAAGCAGAGGTCTCTCTGCAAATTTTCAACACTCCCCCTGTTGAGTCAAACCTGGGGCTTTGCAATCATTAGGGAGCATGAGATTTGTGTATTGCAGAGCAACCGGTCATCACATACAAGTCCTAATATTTTATTCACTTCAGTTTTTATACCTGTACTGTATACTACCTATAGACCAGGGCACTTTTTTAATTTCTGCTATTTGCCCATTGATTCTACAACACAGTAACTGTCATTTTGTAAGATAGCAAAGACATACATGTATCATTTTTTTCATGACCAATAAGATTTTCTTGGTGATGTTGTCTTGCAAAAATTATTTTATTTTCTATACCATCTAAAAAAAAAAAAAGCGTAAGAAAATAAAAAAAATAAAAAAATTCTAATTTGATTTGTGTTCATTTTAAAACAACTGATGTTACTGTAGATAAAAGTATGTATTTGTCTTTATAATTAATCCTACTGTAATGATACTAAAATTGCTATATTGGTACAAACATAACTTAATGACATAAAACAATTACTAAACAAAATGAATGGAGATGAAAATATACTTAAAATTATTAAAAAAAAAAGAAAAAAAATCAACAGAAATATAACAGCTAAGAGGAAAAGGGTAGTAAGGACTTAATGAGGACTGATTTGTGTTAACTAAAAGTTAAGAGATTAAATAGAAACACATTTAAAAAAGAAATACTTGTAGGGTTGCTTTAGCTGACATCATATGCAGATCAAAAGGCACCCTATTAATTTGCAAATGAATAGAAATGGTAGTTTTTCTAAAGCTCTATTTGGAAGAATATTTATTTGCCCTGTGAATCCCACCAGCAATCTGCGGATTCCTGCATATGGGTCTGACAGGTGTGTGTGGATGGCAGCAACTGCTGAGCCTGTACAATACAATGCAATGCAATGACAGGCTGTCAGAGGCTAAATCTATTTGTGACTGTTGGCACAGCCAGCGGGGGACAAAGGTGTACACCTTTTGTACATTTTGTTGTGTCCTCAGCTGCTTAAAACTTCTGTATCCTATAACCATGTTTTTTAATGTGTATGATTAACAGATATATTTGTTTTTCTGACATTGCATTGGGGTTATTTAATGGGATCAGTTTAGACACAAAAACTACCACTCTTCTGATGTTCTGATATCCTACAATGAGTCCACTGTAGTATTCTGCTGATCTCAGCGCTCATTCAGAGTCACATTGAAAGAATTATTGATATTGATTTTATCTGCATTAATAGGTTACTGCTATTGGCATCCACATTTCATGTTTACAGCTGGAAATAAAAATCACTAAGTATAAATCAGATACTGGCTACACCGTAGACGATAAATCTTTACAATTATCCATTCAGCAGAGACTTGCCCCTGTTTCGACCATTATTGTGTTTCCCACTATGATGTTTAATCTGGCATATCAAAATGTTCCTGACTTTTCATTCATTCTAGAGTGTAGAGTATTTAAAATGAAAATGTACCAGGAAGTTGGTGGTTGATAGAATACATGTCAAATGCTTTAAATGAGACACATAGATGGGAAATGATCAAAACTGGAGCAGCTGTGCATGGCGACCAATCACCTTTTATCTCTCATTTTTAAAGCCTTACTTAACAAGCAAAAATAGAAGCTGATTGGTTGCCATACACAGCTGCTCCAGATTCTGTTTGCTCCAGTATTGATAAACTCCTCCCATAATCTGCTGTTTTATATACACGTAAAATATATCAGAGTGATGTTAGTAATCCTATTAGTGCTTGCCAACGTTTTAAAGCTCAACTGAATTTCCAGTATAAATCAGCTAAATACATTCCAAGTGCATCAATACAATAGGCATATAAAGTCTCTCCAATCAGCAGCCATCATTAGTTTTGATGTTGAACAGAGGAATGTGTTGAATCTCTGCAAAGAGACCACTGCTTCCACATAGAGAACACAACTCCTTTTCTACTTTGCCTTTATACACCTTTTGTCTTGATGCACCTAGAATGTATTTAAGCTTATTTAAATTGAGAGTTCAGTTGGGCTTTAAAATAATACATTTCTATGTATAGTTTGTAATTATATACATATATGAGGGTCAGACACGCATTATATTCTCCTTACATATCAAGTCTCTGCTTCCTGCTTTTCAGCTCTACACAATGACTGTGCTTTACTTCTCCTTGCCATAATGCAAGTCTAAGACCCCATATACACTATCCAATTTTTTTTGTCAGATTTCCTTCAGATTTACCAAAACCGTGTAGTGCAAGGGCCTGCCTGATTACATACACATTGCAACTCCTAAGGCTTAACCTCATATTATATGGTTTTAGTAAGGAAGGAAGGAAAAAATCTACAGAAAATTGGATAGTGTGTATCGAACTTTAGAGTCGTCTCTGTGTGGCTGATGTTTCAATTGTTTAGAAATTAGATAGCCTGATTGCAAATTAAATTTTTGCTTCCCCAATGGCTAATCCACAAGTCACTTTATTTAGTGACATAACAAAATTAAGGAGAGCAAACAACAAAAATGACTTTAGGGGAGTTATTGTGTAGCGCTAGTTGGAACTTGAAAATACCATTAGTCCCAAACGTGACTGGGAAAGATATGTTAATATAAATTAGAATACATAAAAATATGTGAAAAAATTACATGAGTTTGAAAGAAGTGAAAATATATTCGGGATGTATGTGTAAAAAGAAAAAGAAAGTCAACTAAAATAAGTATAACCTTTAAAGACTAGCAAGAGTATATGGCTGGGGTGGAGGGACGGAGCCCCCTAAAGACCCCCACCTCTGGCCTATACCTCCAGCGTAAATAAACTGGTCAATTAGAAATTAAACATTGGTGTCCAGTGCTCATGTAAAAATGTGGATAGTCACAACATTGAGATAAGAAAATAAATAAATAAATGAGTAAATAAATATATATATACATTGGGTGTCACAATTAAGAGGAGGCCAACCTCCAAGAACACCAGAACCTAAATATAAGCAGCAATTCCAAATAAAATATTGTGTATGGCAGTTAATGCAATATCACCCAACACTATTCAGGACTATGAAGAAAGAGTAATAGGGAATTTAAAAAGTTCAAAGAGTTCAAAAGTTCAAAAGGTTCATACATAGCTTCGAAGTATAAGAAATCATTTTAACTGGGCGTATGGAACTTCAGAGAGTCCCTGAGGGGACTGTAGACCACCGACACTAAATATTTTTTTTTATATGGGCTCAGGTAAGTTTTAAACGGATTAATCAATAAAGGTACCCACATCCCTAGATCGATTCAAAGGGAAAAAAGCGGGATGGGGCTGTGGGATTTTGATGGTACCACAACAGACTTACATACTTGAGTTTAAAATTATCACAGATTTATTGAAACATAAATTTTACATAAAAGACATTCACAGCTTAAAACCAACAAATGTTGTTACCAAATATACAATTCGCCCCCCACAAAAAGTAAATCGGAAGGGGAGAAAATCGCTTAAATTTCTCACTGCATGATCGTATGTGCTTCCCGACATGTTTCGCGGGATACCCGCTTCTTCAAGGGATTTTGCACATTTTACCAGACTAGAAGCATAAATAATAACATCAATTAATCTTACAATACACATAAACAATGAAAAAAAGGGAAGAAACAAAAGGAAACACAACAAAAAGTGGATAAAAACCACATCTGCACATGTATATATTTTTTCCTGGTACATTTGGCTACATGATGAGTCTCACCTATGGGGCTGAATCTCATAGACCCATCGCTAGAGCCCCTTTGCGTTCCCCCACCGACACTAAATAGATTGAAGGCTTACCAGATAGCCAATGAAAACACACGTTAACAGAATCTGTCGGAGAACGCCAACCTCTCCCAGGGAAGTTGGAACTCGGGTTTATTCTTATATTGGTGTCACCAATCAGTGCTTCACTGTCTGGTGTATCCTATCCAGAATGGTGTAGGTTGATAATTTCCACCGTCCTAGATCTCCAGGGATTCTCACAATGAACCCGATATAAATGGGAAAAAAGACCTCACATAGTGTAAATCTGTAAAACCAGGTTTATTAAAACCACTTCAAGACTAAGCCTGTTTCTTGAATGCGGTGCTTACGAGTTAAAAACAGTTTTTTTTTTTGCTATAAAATTACTTAGAACCCCCAAACATTATATATTTTTTTTCTAACACCCTAGAGAATAAAATAGTGGTCATTGAAAAACTTTATGTCACACCGTATTTGCGCAGCAGTCTTCCAAGCGTGCTTTTTTTTTTTTAATAAATTCAGTTTTTTTAGTTAAAAAAAAAGAAAACAGTAAAGGTAGGCCAATTTTTTCCATATTGTGAAAGATAATGTTACGCCGAGTAAAATGATACCCAACATGTCATGCTTCAAAATTGCGTTCGCTCGCGGAATGGCGGCAAACATTTCAACTTAAAAATCTCCATTGGCGACGTTTAAAAAATTCTACAGGTTAGCAGTTTTGCGCTACAGAGAAGGTCTAGTGCTAGAATTGTTGCTCTCGATCTAACGATTGCCGCAACACCTCACATGTGTGGTTTGAACACCGTTTTCATATGTGGGCGGGACTTACGTATGTGTTTGCTTCTGTGCGTGAGCTCGGTGGGACAGAGCGCTTTAAATTTTTTATTTTTTTTTTATTGTTTATTTTGCTTTTTACTTTTTATTTTTACACTGTTCTTTTTTTTTAAAAAAAAATTGATCACTTTTATTCCTATTACAAGAAATGTAAACATTCCTTGTAATAGAAAAAAGCATGACAGGTCCTCTTAAATATGAGATCTGGGGTCAAAAGTTCTCAGATCTCATATTTACACTAAAATGCAAAAAAAAAAATCTGAAAAAAATGACAGGCCCCAAAAATAAACGGGCCCTTTAAGACCTTTGGGTGGACGTGACTTCTGACTTCATTTCCTCCCCGCCATGTTCTGGAGCCAAAAGAGAGTGGCTTCAGCCGCTCAGTCGGATCCCGGACACTGGGGGAAGAGGATCGGATCATCTCCGCCGCTGCCAGCGGGTCCGGTAAGCGGCGGAGATGACCGGAAAGCGGCGGGAGGGGGGGCACCTCTCCCGTCGCTGATAAAAGTGATCTCGCGGCGAATCCGCCACTAAGACCACTTTTATCTTACAGGGAATCGCCTGCTGAAAAAATTGGTATCTGAATGGTGCCTGCAGCTGCAGGCACCATTCAGATATCACCACTCAAACCCAAGGACGTCATATGACGTCCGGCGGTACGGAAGTGGTTAAAAAAGAGAATATTGCACTTACATCCAAAATGGTAAACAACACGCTTGTCTCAAATATGGCGCAACAGCATAGAATCAGCAGTCACCCGACATGTTTCATCCTCATGGACATCATCTGGGGTTACCTCGCTGGGTTCCATCTTCCCTGGGAGAGGTTGGCGTTCTCCGACAGATTCTGTCAACGCGTGTTTTCATTGGCTATCTGGTAAGCCTTCAATCTTTTTAGTGTCGGTGGTCTACAGTCCCCTCAGGGACTCTCTGAAGTTCCATACGCCCAGTTAAAAGGATTTCTTATACTTCGAAGCTATGTATGAACCTTTTGAACTTTTGAACTTTTTAAATTCTCTATTACTCTTTCTTCATAGTCCTGAATAGTGTTGGGTGATATTGCATTAACTGCCATACACAATATTTTATTTGGAATTGCTGCTTATATTTAGGTCCTGGTGTTCTTGGAGGTTGGCCTCCTCTTAATTGTGACACCCAATATATATATATATTTATTTACTCATTTATTTATTTATTTTCTTATCTGGATGTTGTGACTATCCACGTTTTTACATGAGCACTGGACACCAATGTTTAATTTCTAATTGACCAGTTTATTTACGCTGGAGGTATAGGCCAGAGGTGGGGGTCTTTAGGGGGCTCCGTCCCTCCACCCCGGCCATATATGCTTGCTAGTCTTTAAAGGTTATACTTATTTTAGTCGACTTTCTTTTTCTTTTTACACATACATCCTGAATATCCCTATTTTCACTTCTTTCAAACACGTAATTTTTTCACGTATTTTTATGTATTTTAATTTATATTTACATATCTTTCCCAGTCACGTTTGGGACTAATGGTATTTTTAAGTTCCAACTAGCGCTACACAATAACTCCCCTAACACATTTAACATACTTTGTTTGACCGTGGTGTTGGCAGCTGTTGGAACTTAAACTTAGCGCAGTATTTCCCCTTACACCTATTAACAAAAATGACTTGCCCATGCCCTGGCGCCCCCTTTAAAAAGTTGTTAATACCCAGGGGGGTGGTCAGGATCGGCGATCATGTAACCACTATGATTGGCTGTAACAGTGGTCACATGATTGGAAGCTGGTCCCACCAGCTACCGATGTCTTCTTGGAACTGAGAGCCATTTTTGGCATCCTGATCTTTGTGCTGGAAGTGGGCAGGGAGATATAAGTATACAGTGTTTGGAAAATCCTTTTTTTAGGCGTCATTCACACCAGTCAAAGAGCACTGTGGTAAGTGTGTATTAAAACAGTTAGGATAGGGGTTGATTTACTAAAACTGGAGAGTGCAAAATCTTGTGCAGCTGCGCATGGTGGCCAATCAGCTTCTAACTTCAGCTTGTTCAAATAAAGTGTCATTAAACCCACATAATTAAAACTATCAAAAAGTCCTGTATTACATGAAGTTCATACTCACTCTGTTACTATGATATTCAATTTCTGTATTCTGCAAAAAACCTGGTTGATCCTGCTGTTATCTGTCGCCCCCTCCTGTGCATGTTCTGACTGCAGTTGGGGATTTTGCAGAGCAGTGTTGGCAGCTCTGGACATGCTCAATTTTCAGTGTATTCTCTACCCTGAGCATTTCCTCCCTATTACATCTGAGCGGCCAATGTGACAACACATGTGGGCGTATTCACAGTGGTAAATGACAGCTCACTCCCTCCTCCATACCCACTAACCAGCTAAACACAATGGGGCCTGGATATTACATCTTGATTGATGGAGGCTTCACCTCCTTCGTATTCTAAGACACAGGCTGGAGGGGCGTGACACAGCCTGTGACTGGCAGAACATCACACCATGTTATTGCCAAAAAAATAATAAAGATTTAATTTCAAATATATATTTGTATGGCAATTTAAAACAGTTTATTGATATTAATTATTTATTTTTACTCTGTGTTGCAAAAGCTGTTTTTTAACATGTGACCAGTAGCAGAGGACTAGAGGCTCCTCCTGCCACTGTTTGCCTGCAGACAGTTTGGGAAAGAGCTCATGTGACAGTTGTGTATTGATTAGGAGAAAAGGTACTTCAATTTTTTTTATTATAATAAATACAGTGCCATTATCCACATACAGAAAGAGGAGGGATCATGTAAATTAAACAGTGTATGTTTGGTATCACTTTAAGCTTTGACAAAACAACAGGAAGCTAACTGGTTTCTATGCAGAGCTGCACCTGATTTTGCACTCTCCAGTTTTAGTAAATCAATCCCTTAGTGTGTTGTGGTGCCATTCATTTTCAATGGGACCCCAATGCACCAAGGCAAAGCACCTCCAATGGACATGGATCTCAAAGCACCACAGTGTGCTGAAACACATACAGAGAGTTGTAGTACATTCTATAAAATAATAGTGCTTTTATGATCTCTTGTGTGCATGTTAATGCACAGCAACAGATTTCCTACGTGTGAATGGCCCATAAAGTTGACTTAACTATCTGTTAGCAAAAATGTTTGGAATGCAACCACCTATCCAAAGAAGGGATTTCTAAGAGACAATACTTTAATAACAAAAATTGGAATCCATGGTTTGCCCCTTGGGTATTTAAAGCATCACATAGTCTAGGTATTGCAGTCTTGTTCTATTTAATCAGTGATGGGTTTGCTGCACAGCATGTAGCATGATGTGTAGTCTAACTGACAATGAGGCAGTGAGATGTTGTGGGGATCTATACTTTATTTCCATGGTCAATATTAGCTTCAGCACAGGATTTTCAGACCGTGACTAGGATGATGCTGGGACACCTATAGACTGACCGTTAATCAATTTTCAGATAACATGTTACACATAATTGCATCATCTGTCTTTAGCTAATGCTCTGCAATTAATCTTCATTAAATGGATTTTTACTTATAGGGGACCCTCCTTGAATCTTCAGACACTTTCGGGAGGTGCAGGTGTTGTCACACCATCGCAAACAAATACTCCTGCGCAATGGTGCTATATAGTCACTTAGGAAATGGTATCCTTGGCCTTGCTGTCCTCCAGGATAGGGAACATCCCAGTAGTCACTAGACAGTAAAAAGAAAGAGAGCCCACCAGCTTAATGGATCAACCTAAGAGATTTTATTGTAAAAGCCAAAGATAAAAACTACTCACAAACATGTGAATAAATAAACGCCTGCCATAGCCGCCAGTCGTGGCATTTGGTTCTATTCGTACAACAGTTTCCATATGGCGAAAGGTAGGACGTCGGGGCTGTTGCTATCTGATGCGTTTCGAAGGCATACCTTCTTCTTCAGAGCATCTTCCTCCCTTTCGCCATCTGGAGACTGTTGTCCTCATAGAACCAAATGCCACGACCGGTGGCCATGACAGGTGTTTATTTACCTATAATGCACTAGGTTGGTGCGCCCTCTTTCTTTTTACTATCTAGTTGTCACACTATCACCTGGGACCGCAGGGCACTCCAAATCCTTCATGATTGTGCTCTAGGCCATTGATGTAGCACATTCTTAGAGGACTGTAAGCAATCAGCTCTTCAGGTTGGCATGGTGATGTCACCCAAGACTCCTGGAATCAATAGAAGCTCATGGAGGTAATTTTTCTTTTACATAAACGTAATTTTTGAATAGCTTTTTAAGCCATTTGGATTTGGGGTTTGGGGCTGTGAGTAAAGTGGACCTTATTTGCTCATGGAAGGTTCACTTTAAAAGGGAAGTTTGGCATTTCCTTTTTAAGAATCATACTTACCTAGGTGGATGCCGCTTAGGTCCGATGCTGCATCTGTCCCTGCTGGCTCTAAGACTGAGAACTGAGAGATCAAAGACCGCTGATCACTCAGTTCTCAAAGCTCCATGAGCAATGACTGTCAGTCACCAGCTCTCTGCTCTACACCCCTGCATTCACTGGGGTGCTGGGCTGTGGAGGGGCGGGAGTGGGGGGCTCAGGCGCTCAGGTGCTCGCTGAGAGGCGGTGCCAGGTGCCAATCCAGGGTTGTGGGCAGATCCCAACCATATTGTCGTGATCTTGCCCCAGCCTGGACTGGCTCTGTGACGTCAGCCGGGTCACATGAATGCAGAATGAACTGCACTCCTGTGATCCACAGGAGAAGTATAGCCAAACAAGCTTTGGCTGTACTTCTCTTTTAAGATTTAACATAAAGGTATTTATAACAATGGAGAACCTGCTGCTCCAGGCACCTTTTAATGCTACCCAGCTATGAAAATGTTTCTTTATTTATAGCTAAGCTAAAACCCTGTTGTAAAAAACTGCAAGGCAAGTAGGCAGGCTCCTCATTGCAGAAGAGATGTGCATATGTCTCTTTTGCAACAAAATACACTTACCTGTCTGCTTGCTGTCTTCTGCGACTTGTAAACTGAGCTGCATGTGCTCATCTCTGTGTGTTGGGATGACTGATTCCTGAGCATGTGCAGTAGTGATGTCATTCCTTACCAGCCAATGAAGACAGGTGAAGATCAGCACCCAGGAGAAGATGCCAGTGCTGGGAGGGGACAGGGACCTTTCCAACATCAACAAATAAAATCTCCTGCGCTGTGCGGTGGGCCTGGGTGTGAATGTTTTTACTTCTGTTCAGATGTTACTGTATGGACAATGCACGCCCGCCTCAGTCAACTTGGGGGAGCTAGAGTACTGTAACATGAAGAAAGAAATGGAAGGTGCACAGCCTGGTGCATTATCCTTGGTTAGAAATGTATTAAATGACAGAAGTAAGTAGTGTACTCATATTTGGTAAAATAATTAAAATCACATCATAGCATTCCTCTTGTGATGTCCATGTAGTGGTACCCGCATCCCATAGGGCATCCTATAGGGCTGACGGGTATAGTGGCATGCTGACGCGTTTCAAGGGTTTTCCTCTTCCTCAGAGCCTTATGAAAAAGTCTGATAAGTGTATTATCCTGTGGTGTGCCAGGTGGGTGGTAAGACCATGAGGGAATAGTCCTTTGTTAATCTCAGCGCGCCTGTAGTGTTGGATGGCCGTTTATCCTCTTACATCTAGGGGATCCAGATGCAATCTGTAGTGTACAGATGGAGGAGTTCTGTAGGCAAGCTGTGTAGGGGGGATGTCTCTGGAGGATTGTATGGTCAGTCTCTCAGACCCTCACCATGCTCCAAACCCTGGCTGACACCACAAAGGTTGCTGACACACAGTGCATCGGCACTGTGTGTGAATCCAGTGCTGTGTCCACGATTTTTTGTTGTGTCCCTGGTTGTGGGGTACAGCGTGATACGGTGTTGCGGAGCAAATGTTTTTGTCTGCAGGCCCAGATTTCTGTACAAATATGTTTGCAGTCACCCCTAGCAACAGTGAGGAAGTACCTGTTGTGCCTGCAGGGGGTGCTAAGGAGTTCTCACGGGGGTGTTAATGTCGTGTCTAATGCCCGCCAGCCTCAAATGGGTAGTGGGCTGGGACAGCCCACAGAAGGTAAAAAGGCTGACAATGTTTATAATGAAAGTCTGCTGCTGTTGGGAAAACCCCAGGTTATTGTAAATCAAAAGCTGCGGTTCCAGGAAATGTCCTGTTTTCAAGCCGGAGGTTGCCCTGGACAACTGCGATGTCACTCTGGTGGGGCAGAGTGGAACTGCACCTTTTTATGGGAATGTGTTAGTACAATCTGCTAGTACTGAAAGTGTGCAGGTAAATGATGGGTTAATGCAACTTGTGGAAAACGCAAAACTGTGTGAGGTTTATGAAGCACCACCTGAGCAATATAGTGAAAGTGGTGTATTGCAACCTGTTGTGTTAAAATCTGTATTGCCGAAATCTGACATGATTCACAATGGCTTGTGTAATAAGTCTGCAGTTAAGCCCGTCTGTTTGTATGTGTCACCTTGGGCAGATGGATCGGTGCTGAGGAGTACCGGTGAAGGGAGCACACATACAATGGATTGGGATAGTTGGGATAAAAATATGATCTCCCTGATAGAAATGGCTTTTATGCACAAAAATAAGGTGGACACTGTCTCTGCTGTGCCAGCAGGGGGGACTGCAGAACAGCCTGTAGCTGAAGGTGTGGTGACTGCTGCAGTGGTTAACCCTCAAGAGAAAGAAGGACCAGATAAGGGCAAACACACAGCAGGGATTTTGTCCATGACTTTAAAAAGTAATGTTGATCTAAAATGTCCCAGGGACATTGTCTTTGGTAAATTCACTGTTTCTGAGCCTGAGAAGTTGGATATAAGTACAGCATCTGGCAGCACTCTGGTAGAGCACCAGGCTTTGGTTACCCCCGGCTGGGAGGAGCTTCGGTTAAACTGCGCAACTTCTCAAGTCGCAGCAACTGAGCCTCTCTGTGCTCTCAGGATCATGAAAGTCCTCAGAAAGGATTTGGGTCGGGAATCAAGGGGCTGGTTTGTAACCAAAGCACTCAAGGAGATGCTTGAACTTTGGGAGTACAGCCATGCGATACTGGTGTGTCTTTTCCACATTCTGATGGTCTGGTAATGCAGAGTACCACTAGGTGGAGCACTGAATGGCAGACTGTACAGATCAAAGGAAAACAAGACAGGAGTGGATTGTTGCTGAATTTATTGCTAGTGTTAAAAGTTGCCTCTAGGTTTGATGCTGGATTACTTCCTGTAAAAGTCGTATATGGAAGAGGCTCTAGAAAAATGGAAAAGGTGTCAGAAATGTCAGAGGTGTCACCTCTTAACAAACAGGTGGAAAGCATTTCTGCTGCTATGGTGCACGGTGGTGCAGGTCAGCTGTTGGTGTCGGTGAAGGACGCGTTTGCTGCACCAGGGGACAAACCACTTGAGATGGAAGGGCAGAGCGTGGACCAGACGGATGTGATTCAGGAGACTGGTGTCACCAGTTCAGTAATGGGGTTTAGGTGACAAACCTGATAAGGTCCCGGAGACAGGGGCATGGAAGAGAACTGCGGTAAAAGGTGTATGTGGATCAGACAAAAGCTCACCTGTTCTAGTTTGGGATAAAAATACAGTTACACTTAGAAACGGTCAGGTGGGAGGACAGATGCCTGCAGAGTGGATGACACCAGGGAAGTTAAGGGCTGGTGAGGCTTCCATGTGTGATACTGGCCCTGTGTGCCCTTTGCAGACTCTGTCCTAACGAAAGCTGGGAAAATAGTTGGTGACATTTGCAACACTGAAAGGTGTAATGTTAGTTTGAATACTCGGTTCATCAGGAACAGACATAATGTATTAATGGTACATGAGGATGTGGAGTCTAAAGGTATAGGGAAACCTGGGAGCCGGAAGCAGGGAGCCAGAAAGGTGGATAGGAAAATCAGAGGGAACCCGTTAAGAGTTCAGGAGAAGAGGGGCTTATGGAAACACACCCGCAAGAAAGAGTGGGCCCACGCAGCTGTCAGCTGGCGCAGAGGTGCCCCACTCAAAAGTGTGGCTTGGTGTGTCCCGTCCCCTACAGGTTTGGAACAGAGGGGGGGATACGTGGTAGTGTGGTACCCCAGCAGGAGGATGACCTGAGATTCTCAACCTGGTAGGTTGAGGGGCTCCAGGGAAATTGGGCATTTGGGAGGAAACTGGCTTTTCAGTTTCCTCATTTCTTTCGAAAGTCAATTTCAGGACCTGGAGCCCGGGGATTTCGTAGTGGTCTGGGTGGGATGAAATCCTTTATCTGGATTTTGTGACCTGCCAGGACACTGATTATCCAGCTGGGTGGGGGCCTGATATGAGAGTCAGGACCAGGGTTCTGTGTCACACACTAGGAGACAGATCCAGAGAGGGAGACAGGCGGTCTCCAGGGGTCTAAGGCTGCATGGAGGCAGTCTGGTCAACCACATCTGCAAGGAGGCAGAGGTGATCCGCGATCACGCAGTGGCTGATCACTTATCAGCCAGGAGGGCTGACTACAGTTATTAGCCAGGTGCGCTATCTATTGTTTGTAAGTCAGGACGGCTACATATTATTTGTAAGCCAGGATGGCTGGATATCAGATATCATTTGTAGCAAGGACAGCTGAATATAATTTATGCCAGTAGCAGGAATCTGCAGTATACTACAGTGTTGGAACCCCCTGCAAAGGAAGATTACTGTTTGACTTTTGAACTTTCTTTAAATAAACATGGGCTATCATGCCCTCAAACAGAGATCCTGGCTGGCTGAATATTTCAGCTGTAGCACAGGGACAGAAAGAAAGAAAGAAATGTTTTATAAATATCTTACATTATGGATTTATTCAGTAGTCATATGACTTCTACAACTCACCGAAAGTCCACAGAGGGAAATAAGCTACCAGGATCAACAGGTATTCATACAATACCAACAAAATGTTTGCAATGATTTATTAAAAAATGCAATAAGCAAGCATTTTTGAGCACTTTAATATTTTGGGAAGCCCCAACCAGAAAAAACTGTGTGTTACTGTTACATGGATGCTGAATATATGTAAGCTGTTTATCTCAATAAATATCCAGGCTTGAACAAAAATGGAATGCACACTGACACCCAAAGCAGGATGCCATTGCAATATTTTCATTGTGTTTCAATGAGATGCCCAATTCTGACAGTTGGTAATTGTTCCCGTCTATCACACTTAGAGTGACTGCGGATGTGCTCTGCTGCTCACATGGATCTAATCATCTTCAGCACTGTCCATAACTTCATTGCAAAATAACTATTAAAATATAACACAATAAAAATACTTGTTATTCTGTATAATCGACCAAATAACCTTCATATGTCACGGTCAGAGGTCAGGCTCAAAGACCAGTACCTATAGCAGTAGAGGGACTCCCACTGACCAGCAGGATTGGTATACAAGCAGGTCACCCTGGCAATAAACACGGGCTCACTACTAACCAGTGTTCACCAGAGCTCCTTATAGTGGAGATGGTTTTAGCTGCGTGTTAATACCAGATCACAGTCTTCGGAATCGCCCCACCAGGAAGTGAGCAAGTCGGGGTTCAGTAGTGGACATAGTAGGTAAAGATGAAACAGAAGCGTTGTCAGTAAATAAGCTAAAGGTCGGTAACAAGTAGTTGCAGGTTGGGATCAAGCTGAAGCGTAGCTGAGGACAAGTCAAAGGTCAGTAATGGGTGGTAGTAAACATACAGACAACAGCAGGAAAGACAAAAGTGAGATACTGGTTGGAGAGCGCAGAATAATCTGCCAAACAGGTAGTGCAGAGACATGGCTTGAATCAGGAAGTTCATAAAAAGAGCAAAGCATTCAAGATTTAGGACAGACAAGGTTCAAGGCAGGATCATTAGTTCAGGGAACTGTCCAGCATTCCAGATGGCTCAGCAAGAAGAGACATTGCGTGATAAAGAGTTTCTGGTTTCAAATCCAGGCCCTGGCATCATAGAGCCACATATATAGTGTAGGGATGCGCTTCGTGTTTGGGTCGAACGTACGTTTGACCCAAACATCGGCTATTTGTTTGTTCGGCAAAAGCCGAACATTATGGGGTGTTCGCGGGCAACTTCGTGCGCCCCATAATGTTTTAAAATGGCGGAGCAATGCCGCTCGCTGACTGCATGCTTCGGCCAATCAGCGGGTGGCCTGCTGTGAGAGCTTTGATTGGCTAAAGGCAGGATGCCAATCACTGCACAGCAGTCTCAAGCCACGCCCCACACTATATAAAGCCGCTCGTACAGTGGCTCTATGTAGTGTGTCAGCGTTGCTTGTAGAGAGAGAGCGTAGGTTCCTGAATACAGGCAGTTTAGATAGCTAGTCGGTTAGTTTCGAGAGTGTCGTCCGGTGGGCGACTAACCGGCTTCGTACGTCAGTCGCTCGCCGTAACGAGGCGGTAAAATTTTGTAATACCCCGCGTGCTTCAACGGGCGCTTGTGGGGTATTACAAGCCGAAAACGGCTTGTTTGTTTATCGGCTACAAACCCAGTTTGCATGCAAGCTGGGTTTGTGCTTCGCGTAGGGATGTGATATATACACCGAGATACTACGGTCCCGGACCTAAACTTTGGTCTTTGAGAAATAGTGCGTTACAGAGAAGAACGACTCGGTAGACCTTACGACCTGTCAAGGGACTTGATTACTAGGACGGAACTTGGAACAGACAGGATTT
>BLSH010352329.1:341568-361585 GCA_018402905.1 Glandirana rugosa | reverse complement strand
TTTTTTTTCATAAGTAGTCAAAACCGGCTATATGTCAGTCCAGGTATTTATAACCCTGTAGCTGTGTTAAGCTTAGAAAAACCGTGATATGTGGTGGTGTTACCTAAACTTTACTTTGTTTGTTCTACACGAAATTGACGTCTGAAAGTCGAAATTAAACTCCCATAAATGTAGGTTTATTCCACCTGCCACATCCTTAATGTTGTCAAACATATACACGGAGGGTGAAAAATTCCCTGGTTTTCATTACCCTGTTAACCGACGAGTCGACAAGGTACCGGTCCACATACAATAAGGGGCTTCACTGATAGTGACAGCTCTTTGGATCTCATATTGAGAGTTGACAGCAACAGATTCCAAATGCAAATAGCACACTTGAAATGAACTCTGGACCTTTTATCTGCTCTTCGTAAATGGGATAATGAGGGAATAACATACACCTGGCCATGGAACAGCTGAGCAGCCAATTGTCCCATTACTTTTGGTCCCTTAAAAAGTGGGAGGCACATATACAAACTGTTGTAATTCCTACACCGTCCACCTTATTTGGATGTAAATACCCTCAAATTAAAGCTGAAAGTCTGCAGTTAAAGCACATCTTGTTTGTTTCATTTCAAATCCATTGTGGTGGTGTATAGTGCCAAAAAGATTCGAATTGTGTCGATGTCCCAATATTTATGGACCTGACTGTATATCGGCCAAAACTGATGAATACTTTTTTTTATATATATTTTTTTGGATATGTATTATAGCAAAAAGTAAAAAATATTGTTTTGTTTTTTATCAAAATTGTCACTCTTTTTTTGTTAATAGCGGTGATCAGAAGTGATGCAGAGGGGATCAAATACCACCAAAAGAAAGCTCTATTTGTGGGAAAAAAAGGGCGTTGATTTCTTTTGGGACCACGCAATTGTCAGTTACACCCACGCAGTGCCCAATTGCAAAAAGTGCTTTGGTCCTACAGTGGGAAATCCTTCCGGTTCTTAAGTGGTTAAAGAGGAACTTTACCATCCTGTGTGTTCTTTTTTAATCCCTCTCTTACCTTGTGTGCTGGGTTATCCTCAAAACACATAATTGCACAATCAGCAAATCCAGTATTGTCCTTGTGTATTCCCCTACTCTGCTGCTGCACACTGGGTTCCACACTGCCATCTTTTTGTTATTGGGGGCCAGCTGTCTCTTCCGGACTATTGTAGCCGGCCCCTGATGATGTGCTGCACAGCACCTGCAGTAGGTTTTTCTGAAGCCTCCTGTGATGCATGACACGAGTAAAACAAGATACTAAAGAAGCCATAGGTACTGTCCTGAAGAGGATCTAATTCTGTTGGAATGCTCATCCAATGCTGCTAACCTCTATCACTCAGGCTCTACTACAGCTCCTACTTATCCTCCTCAACCAAACATGTATGTGTGCAACTTTCCTTCCTCTAGAAACCTAAAGTGACACTAAGCTATCATTTAAAAAATTATATTCAAGTATGTATTCTTAACTTTAAAAGTATCTTCTTTTGCTCCCCGTCTCCTCCAAATCTCCAAACTCAATTTTTTTTTTTGATGTTGTGATCTGACTTTTAGTTAGAGGGTGGCTAAGTTTGTTCTTCATAGTCCCACTGTAAGTAAAAGCATAGCCACCCTCTCTTGCTCGCTCCCTAGGTTGACTTGAGTTGGAGGCTAACTGTATGGTGCCCACATAGACCCCAGACAACAGGGGCTGTTCCCAGCAGATGGAGACAAATGGTAACCTTAATTCACAAGGATTTGAAACTTCATTTAAGCCATGTGTTTTGAAAATAAGTATTTATCCAGATGTTTAGTTTTGTAAATTGAGTCTAATGCCACTCCATGGGCAAGCTCACAGTATTCCTTTTTAACAGCTTCCTAAATTGACTTTGTGTAGCCTAAAACAGCGAATATAGTACTAAGCCCCATTTGCTTTCATAGAAAATGCACCATAATGCCGAATGTCTCAAGTTTTTCACAGCTATAAGTAATTTTATTTTATTTCCTATTGCATTTACATTTGTAAAAAGGAGCAGTAGATTGTTTAGTTGAAAGTAACTCATATTTTAGATTTTCATAGAATAGTGCAAAAATAGACGGAAATAACACAAAAAAAAAAACTGACCATGAAAAAAGATTTTATAATAAAGTCAAAATTCTCTATATCTTTTTTGTAGACCTATTCAGGAAATAGCTGTAGATAAGAAGAAGGGTTGATAAGGTTTGTCTCGCTAACTTGGCTGCATGTACCATTTTTTTATGGCGAATCTTCATGGATGACGTTGCCAAAGACAGATAACTCTTTTGTCCATTTTCTGTTTGTTTTGCATAGAAATGGAATAGATGATAGATAACATGTTTAGGAAACACCTACTATCAGCAAGCTGGTTTTTCATGAAGAAGGATAGACCAATGTCTAGGTGGGCACATAGTCATTTTCCTTGTCTAATGCGGTTCAGAAACATATAATTTAGGGATCTTTAATGTTGGGTTTCAAGCTGTTAAACGTCAGGATAGAGGCTAGGCAAGCGACTTCTCATCTTTGGCAAGTCAGCCTCAACAGCTGCTCAGCATCCACTTCAAGATGGGCTTTGAGGGAGAGACGATGAAACTCATTAATATTTTCTGTCAAGTTAATCTGAAACAGTCTGTCCGCTCTTGTCAGGTTTCCCTGCTATTGCTCTTCCTGGCCTAAACCCTGTAATGAAAAAATAAAGCTTTTTGTCACAGCCCTCTCAGCCAGCATATCGTGAGTGTTATATCTCAATTCTCCCTGAAACCGCAATATATTTTCCATTACAGCTCTGAATTTCTGTAACGTTCACCCACTGTTAGCTTATTAAAAAAATAATGGAGAGAATGAAAATGAACTCCAGGCAGATATTAAAGGTCAACTCTGGGCTTGCCAGCCCCACCTCTTCATTTCCTCCCTGTCTACATTGAAGCACACCTTGTAGCTGTAATATTCATGGCCAGTTTCACCTTAACAGCATCATGGGTCCCTGGGCAAAACAAAGCCCTGGGGCTCTTACCAGAGAGATGGTGACCTGTGGCGTGCATAACAGGCCATGGCACACAGTGGGTGTGACTAAATTGTGCTGCATATTGGGTGTGGAATTTTAGTCTGATTAGAAATTTTAGTCTGAATTTTTACAGATTAGTAACTATTTTTTTATTTTAATGTTATAAAATAACTCAACACACAGCCATTATTGTCTAAACTACTGGCAACAAACGTGAGTACACCCCTAAGTGAAAATGTCCAAATCGGGCCCAAAGTGTCAATATTTTGTGTGGCCACCATTATTTTCCAGCACTGCCTTACCCTCTTGGACATGGAGTTCACCAGTGCTTGACAGGTTGACACTGGAGTCCTCTTATACTCCTCCATGACATCACGGAGCTGATGGATGTTAGAGACCTTGCGCTCCTCCACCTTCCATTTGAGGATGCCCCACAGATGCTCAGTAGGGTTTTGGTCTGGAGACATGCTTGGCCATTCCATCACCTTTACCCTCAGCTTCTTTAGCAAGGCAGCAATCATCTTGGAGGTGTGTTTAGGGTCGTTATCATGTTGAAATACCTCCCTGCGACCCAGTCTCTGAAGGGAGGGGATCAGGCTCTGCTTCATTATGTCACAGTACATGTTGGCATTCATGGTTCCCTCAATGAACTGTAGCTTTTCAGTGCCGGCAGCACTCATGCAGTCCCAGACCATGGCACTCCCACCACCATGCTTGACTGTAGACAAGACACACTTGTCTTTGTACTCCTCACCTGGTTGCCGCCACACACGCTTGACATCATCTGAACCAAATAAGTTTATCTTGGTCTCATCAGACCACAGGAGATGGTTCCAGTAATTCATGTCCTTAATCTGCTTATCTTCAGCAAACTGTTTGCGGGCTTCCTTTGCATCATCTTTAGAAGATGCTTCCTTCTGGGACGACAGCCATGCAGACCAATTTGATGCAGCGTGCGGCGTATGGTCTGAGTACTGACATGCTGGCCCCCACTCCTTCAACCTCTGCAGCAATGCTGGCAGCACTCAAACGTCTATTTCCCAAAGACAACCTCTGGATATGATGCTGAGCATGTGCACTCAATTTCTTTGGTCCATCATGGCGAGGCCTGTTCTGAGTGGAACCTGTCCTGTTAAACTGCTGTATGGTCTTCGCCACCGTGCTACAGCTCAGTTTCAGGGTATTGGCAATCTTCTTATAGCCTAGGCCATCTTTATGTAGAGTAACAATTCTTTTTTTTCAGATAGAGTTCTTTGCCATGAGGTGCCATGTTAAACTTCCAGTGACCAGTATGAGAGAGTGAGAGCGATAACACCAAATTTAACACACCTGCTCCCCATTCACACCTGAGACCTTGTAACACTTCAGAATCACATGACACCTGGAAGGGAAATGGCTAATTGGGCCAAATTGGGACATTTTAACTTAGGGGTGTACTCACTTTTGTTGCCAGCGGTTTAGACATTAATATTGGGTGTGGCATTTTGAGTTATTTTGAGGGAACAGCAAATGTATTTTGTTATACAAGCTGTACACTCACTACTTTACATTGTAGCAAAGTGTCATTTCTTCAGTGTTGTCACATGAAAAGATATAATAAAATATTTACAAAAATATGAGGGTGTACTCATTTTTGTGAGATACTGTATATGCATTCAGGTAGTCTCTTAAATTCATTTTTAGTTGATATAAAGAGCATTGTACAATCACATTGTTATGTGAATGGTCCACTTTAAAACTGGGGTTGATTCATCACAGCCGCCAGTCCAATTTAAACCAACCCCAAGGACACTTTCATGCGTATGCATATAAGGTAATGCATGTTGTAGATGCGTGTTACTACTCTCTTAGTGGACATCCTGTTATGGTGGGCCTGGGGCGAATGCCCTTGTTGCCCTTTTAATAAAAATGCCTTTATATGCCTGTGGATTACATTGCAGTTTTGAATAATGCACCTTAATATAAAACAATTCTTTATATGCTTTCCCTTGAACAATTTGTGTTTGAAACAAGAAAATCAAAGGACCTTTTGTGTTTATTTTTAATATCTTCTCAGCTATGTCTTCTCTTATGAAAAAATGTTATTAAAACAATGTAAATCTAAAGTAAGAATATATCCTTTGTGTATTTTCTATGACCTCAATGTAACCCTGTCATCTTTAAAAGCTTACAGTGGCCGCTTATCAGATATTAAATATGTGCAGAAACATACACAGACCTTATCAGCGTTGAGCAGAGCCAAGCGAAACAAAAAATGCCAACCAGACAAATTTATTGATGCATTAATAACTATAAAAGAGACAATGTAAAACAAATCTATACTGTATATTTAAGACACCCACCATCTAGAAATGGATAGTTCTCATAGCTCGTGCTCCAGAGGTCTTGTGTAATGAAGATCGTGTCTCTGACTATATCCTTCTGAGAGCTTTAAAAGATTGTACGGTCACAACTTAACAGTCCTTTATTTGTATTTAAAGATACCACACATATCTCCAGTTTGAAATATAGAACATGTAAAAGGCAAGTAAAACAACATTTGCAACAAAAATCCCATATGACTATATGTCCATTGAACATCGTATTTGCATGTTTTTTTTTTACCAGTAAAAGCCTCTCTTGTGTTTATATCCAGAACTCCTTAGTAGGGCCAGGACAAGGGGTGGGCAGGAGGGACAACTGCCCCAAGCGCAATGGTAGAAGGGGGTGCTTCCCCAACACACACAGGCTCGAGATCAGTGGCTGGCTATCAGCAGAGCCTAATATAATTCAGACTGATTAGGTGATCATTTTTAATAGATTGTTAATATTTATAACTGATCAATCAAAATTTTGTTTAATATTTTGAGTAGATTGCCAAGTGCGGGTGGTGTTGAACTGTGTTTTAATCGATGCTTGCTTGTGATAGCTTATAATTAGATTGAACACAATTTGTTACGTGTCTGGTCCCCTTAAAGGGTTATTAAACCTTCAGTTTTTAAGCAGTTTTGGATGCTAATTTAATCACTTATTACGTATTCAACTTCTTTTAATACTTGCATATGTTCCAGTTCAGCTTTCAGTGCTCTCACATTTTGAATGACAATTACTCAGTCATGTTACACTGTACCCAAATTAAATGTTTTCCTTTTTTTCCACACATAAATAGAGCTTTCTTTTGGTGGTATTGAATCACCACTGGGTTTTTTATTTTGTGCGCTATAAATGAAGAAAGACTGAAGTGTTTTTTAAAAATGCATTTTTCTTTGTGTCACGACACCTGGGGTCAGGTGACAGGTGCGCACCCCTGGGGTGCAAATCGCACCGAGGGTTCCGAAGCGCATCGCTAAGGTTGCAGATCTATAGCTGTCTGCTGCTAATGAGTTCCGGCTGGTACATGGAGAGGGGCCCCTGGAGCACGGACACTGAAACACAGGGAGCTAGTATATCGGTTTCCCCAGGGCGTAGATTCTAAGAGCCAATAGGTATTCGCCAGAGCCTCTGGTGGTGAGGATGGATTTGGCTGCAACTGGATCCAGGTTGCAGTCCCCGGGATCCCCTAGCTCTTGCTCGGCTGGATACAGGTGGAAGAGAGGAAGCAGCAGTGCAGAACAAACAAAGGATAGTCAGCGGCCTAGCAAAGGGTCAGGGCCATAAGCAGACAAGAGAAACAGAAAACAAGCCAAAGATCAGGGTATCAGGCAGGCAGGGAAAGTCAGAACAAGCCAAAGATCGGTACACGGAAATAGGCACAGAGCATACGACAGGAACAACCACACACAAAGCCAAACACACACAACATTGATCGGCATTGCAGGCTTGCACTGCCAGATGTTGTATAATGTTTCTAATTAGGGCCTGGGGTGGAGTCCACCTGAGGAGGGCTACTAAAGCACACAGGTGAGGGAGGCCCAGCCTTTAACTGGACACATGCAGCAAGGTAGGCAACAGATAAGACATAAATGCTTACTGTGGTTTCATGACACTTGACATGTTCCTGTTATAAAATTTTGCAAATTTGTAATTTTTCTTCATAAATTTTGGCCAAAATTTACACTTCTACATATCTTTGGTAAAAATAACCCAAATCAGTGTATATTATTTGGTCTGTGTGAAAGTTATAGAGTCTACAAGCTATGGTGCCAATCATTGAAAATAGATCACACCTAATGTACTGATGGCCTGTCTCATTTCTTGAGACACTAAGAGCTGGATCACACAGGGGCGACTTGTCAGGCGACTTGAGTCGCCTGACAAGTCGCGCTCCATGCATTGCAATGGAACCATTCTAATAGGAGCAACTCAAGTTGCTCCGACGTAGAAAAAGGTTCCTGTACTACTTTGGGGCGACTTCAGGCGACTTGCATTGATTTCTATTACAGAAGTCATTTGAAAGCCATGCTGAAGTCGCGCTGTGCGGAGTCGCCCCTGAAGTTGGATCGTCCCTGTGTGAACCGGCTCTTACAAGCCAGGAAAGTACAAATACCCCCCAAATGACCCCTTTTTGGAAAGTAGACAGTCCAAGGTGAATTTTTTGATGTTGTATTTTTTTCCCCACAATTCCTTGCAAAATGAAGATTTTTTTTTCTCACAAAATTGTCATATTAACAGGTTATTTCTCACACACAGCATATGCATACCACAAATTACACCCCAAAACACATTCTAGTACTCCTCCTGAGTATGGTGATTAGGGATGAGCTTCGACTCGAACATCAGGTGTTTGTCCGTTCGCGCCATTGCGAACATTATGGGGCGTTCCCGGGAACTTCGGGTGCCCCATAATGCATTTCAATGGCGGCGGAATGCTGCCCGCTGATTGGCCAAAGCTTGCACATGACCTGCATGCTTTGGCCAATCAGCGGGCGGTCTGCTGTGAGAGCTTTGATTGGCCAAAGGCAGGGTGCCTTTAGTCAATCACTGCTCAGCAACCTCAATCCACGCCCCACACTATATAAAGCCGCTTGTACAGCGGCTCTATGTAGTGTGTGTTGGCGGCGATGATAGAGAGAGAGAGTTTAGGTTGCGGATTGCAGGCAGTTTAGCTAGATAGCTAATTGTGAAAAAAAAAAGAAAAAAAAAAAGATAGATATAAAGATAGATAGATAAAAAGAAAAAAAGATAGATAGATAGATAGATAGATAGATAGATAGATAGATAGATAGATAGATAGATAGATAGATAGATAGATAGATAGATAGATTAAAAGAAAAAATAGATAGATAGATAGATAGATAGATAGATAGATAGATAGATAGATAGATAGATAGATAGATAGATAGATAGAGCAATCTATATACAGTCATTTAGTGCAGGCAGGCTAGTGTTGGGAAATATATACTAGATAGATAGGGCTATCTGTATACAGTCAGGCAGTGCAAGAATGTATATATACCTTCCTAGTGTATATATATAATGCAATGCCTTTAGTGTAGTTGACTATATACAGCTAATTCAGTGTATAGTATATAGCATCCGTTTAGGCAGTGCAAGAATAGATATATATACAGTCTTGTATATACAGTATCTCACATTTTTGTAAATATTTTATTCTATCTTTTCATGTGACAACACTGAAGAAATAACACTTTTCTACAATGTAAAGTAGTGAGTGTACAGCTTGTATAACAGTGTAAATTTGCTATCCCCTCAAAATAACTCAACACACAGTCATTAATGTCTAAACTGCTGGCAACAAAAGTGAGTACCCCCTAAGTGAAAATGTCCAAATTGGAGCCAATTAGCATGTGACTTGTTAGTGTTACGAGGTCTCAGGTGTGAATGGGGAGCAGGTGTGTTAAGTTTGGTGTTATCACTCTCACTCTCTCATACTGGTCACTGGAGGTTCAACATGGCACCTCATGGCAAAGAACTCTCTGAGGATCTGAAATAAAGAATTGTTGCTCTACATAAAGATGGCCTAGGCTATAAGAAGATTGCCAAGACCCCGAAACTGAGCTTCATCACTGTGACCAAGACCATACAGCAGTTTAACAGGACAGGTTCCACTCAGAACGGGCCTCGCCATGGTCGACCAAAGAAGTTGAGTGCACGTGCGCAGCATCATATCCAGAGGTTGTCTTTGGGAAATAGATGTATGAGTGCTGCCAACATTGCTGCAGAGGTTGAAGGGGTGAGGGTCAGCCTGTCAGTTCTCAGACCAGCACATATCTCACTTTTGGTGGAGCACGTTTGACGTTTTTTGATATATTGAAGCACATCTATGATTCACACAACGGTGTTTGAGTTATACTACATGGATTGTTTTCTTATTTATTTTTATCAATATCACCAATGATCTTATATGAACTTGATTTATGAACTTGACATTTTTGTTTTTTTTGTTTTCTTCTGTTTTTTTTTTTTTTAATTTTTTGAACTTTTTGAGTTTTTTATGTATTTATTATATGATTGGATAATCACAGTCACTTGTTTAATACAAAGTTGTACATATATAATTTGTTTGTAATATATGTGAATACAGATATTGTTATGGTAGCGCCCTTTTTCACATAATAATCCACCTTTTAGTGTTTCACTAAATTAGGAGCAGCAACCATATTTATATAGGTTGCACACATATTTTATCATATTTCATTAAGAAAGGCGCCCCTATTATTGTTTTTGTTTTCACATCCCAAAGGTGCGCTATTGGACTGAGATCTGGTGACTGTGGAGGCCATTGGAGTACAGTGACCCAATGGCGTCACTCCCCTCCACCAACTATAGTCCCCCCTCCCTCAGTACAGACCTCCTTCCAATAACTACAGATCCTCCTCTCTCAGTATAGGCCCCCCCCACTAATTACAGACCTCCTCCCACAGTATAGATCCCCCTCCCTCAGTATAGACCCCCCCACTAAGTACAGACCCCCCTCCTGCAGTGTAGACCCCCGTCCCTCAGTATAGACTTCCCCACTCAGTACAGACACCCCCTCAGTGCAGACCCCCTCTATAAATATAGACACCCCCTCAGTGTGGACCCCCCTCAGTGCAAAACCCACCTCAGTGCAGACCCCACATCAGTGCGGACCCCCCTCAGTGCGGTTAGTGCTTTAGACGGATTGGCTAATTTGACAGGTCACCAGCGCCATGAGGCGCATATCAGTGTAGGGGGTACGCAGATACCTACAGGTGTCACCCCTCTGGCGGGTGTCACCTGGGTGCGGCCCACACCCCCTACACCCACCTAGTGACGCCACTGCAGTGACCTCATTATCATATTCAAGGAACCAGTGGTGAGATGATCTGAGCTTAGTGACATGCTATCTGAGTATAAAGGGATGGACATGGTCAGCAACAATACTCAGGTAGGCAGTGGCATTTAAACAATGCTTAATTGGTACTAAGGGGCCCAAAGTGTGCCAAGAAAATATCCCACACACCATTACACCATTACACCACCTTCACCAGCCTGAACCGCTGATACAAGGCAGGATGGATCCATGCTTTCATTTTGTTTACGCCAAATTCTGACCCCACCAACTGAATGTCGCAGCTGAAATCGAGACTCATCAGACCAGGCAACATTTTCCCAATCCTCTATTGATCTATTTTGGTGAGCCTGTGCGAATTGTAGCCTCAGTTTCCTATTCTTAGTTGACAGGAGCAGCAAACGGTGTGGTCTGCTGCTGCTGTAGCCCATCTGCTTCAAGGTTTGATGTGTTGAGCATTCAGAGAAGGTGCTTACCTTGGTTGTAACGAGTGGTTATTTGCGTTACTGATGCCTTTCTGTCATCTCGAACCAGTCTGCCCATTCTCCTCTGACCTCTGACATCAGCAAGGCATTTACCTCCACACAACTGCCACTCACTGGATATTTTTCAGACCATTCCCTGTAAACCCTAGAGATGGCTGTGTGTGAAAATCCCAGTGGATCAGTAGTTTTTTAAATACTCAGACCAGCCCATCTGGTACCATCAACCATACCATGTTCATAGTCATTTATATCCCTTTTCTTTCCCATTCTGATGCTTGGTTTTGTCACGTCTAGATGCCTAAATGCGTTGAGTTTCTGCAATGTGATTGGCTGATTAGCAATTTGTGTTACCAAACAATTGAACAGGTGTACCTAATAAAGTGTATATATATATATATATATATATATATATATATATATATATATATATATATATACTGTTTATTTTATTTTTTTAACTGTATGATGATATACAATGATTTGTCAAAATTGTAGCAAAAAATCCTATTTCTTAAATAAAAAAATATGCTTGTATGAAGTAGGTATTAAAAGCACCATTTTTTCTGTCATTTACCAAAGAGGAACGTGATCCTTTGTTGTTGTCAGGGATCGAAATGAATGGTTTGATCTCATCCTAAAAGGATATGGATGTCCTCTGGGGGGTCAGGAGGAAGCTCTTGGTAGATGTAAAGACATGTATTTGCTATCAGTGTCACGGCTCTCTTAGTGAATGGTAAGACCCAGGTCTTGCCTGCAATGCTTGAATACTCTTCATTGTGATCATGTCGGTCATTAGTATTCTGCATAGTACACAGAATCATTTTCCATCTCATTTACAAGACAGATTTTTACATATTTGTATAGCAAGTCTCATAGATGAAGAGAGGAAAAGAAATCTCGAAGAAAAAGTGCCATAGATGATTTGACAGCCTCTAAATCACAGCTCTGTGGGGCATTGATATAAAACATACTGCATCTGTGTTCCTTTCTTAAACACCAACCGATCTAGCTGGAGAAAGCTGCATTTGGTCTGATAAGCACCCAAGAGAAAACGAAAAGATGTTTAATTATGTGATTGGATAATTGTTTCATTCTTTGGAGAAATCCCCAGTGTTTTTGTTTAAGCAAGTGGAAAAAAAAGTCCAATTATCCTTAGACGGTTGTACACAGTGCACCCATAATAGATAAGCTGTTTATACCCGTCTGTCCCCGTGAGGGTAAGATAGAACAATAAATGTGAATTAAACCACTGCTCACTACTGTATAGAATAAACATGATTTGTCAGATGTATGTGTTCTCTGATGTTGTGACAAACAATCCTTGGATATTCTTGGCCCTTGATAATAAAAAAATGGGAACATATCCCCTTAGTGATTTGTAGGAGAGGGCATTACATGACAAATAATCAACTCTTATTTATTTCCTGTGTTTAAGAAGTGCCGCTTTATTATGTAGTCATTTAAAGGATCAGTCCATCTGATGATAATATTTTAGTTACAGTTGTTGACTGGTGGTCTGGTCCGCCCATGACTGGTGGTGGAGTCAGTCCATGGCTTCTATAAATAAATATAGATTGAAGCGCCAAACCACCGCTAAAAGGTCCAAATATGACTTTATTCCAATGTAAGTCAGGGGGACAATCCAAAGAGTATCAGGGGTCCAAAATGTCCCTTTCTGTAGGGCTTGATTGAAAACAATGAATGGACTAGAAGTGAGCTGGGCCTTTAGGCCTGATTCACACCTATGCAATTTTTTAGTGTGTTTTCAGTTTTACAGAAACACACTACAGTCCATTTAACATGGTTTCCTATGGGTCACGTTCACATCTGTGCCTTTTATGGAAAGGGCCAGGGACTTTTTTCTGTTTTTTTGGTTCCATAGACTTCAATGGATCATAAATGTAAACATACAGTATGTGATTACTAGCACAGGTCTTGTCAGCAGCTTTTGTGGCAGATTTACAGTTTTGTTACATTGAACTTACAAGCCAAGGAGACCATGGAGATCCTCCACAGTGTTGAAGCCCAGGAACTAGATTACTTACAGTACATCAACATCAATACTTTACATTTTTAATACCAATAAGACAATTTTATGCATCCAGAGCTATTTTTCCCTCCATATAATGACTTTTATATAATGACTTCCTATATGTCTTTGATGCTAAACAGTGTGACCTCTTTGTCGTAATTCCTGAAAACCGTGATATTTTAGCAGTTGCTGCCCACTTTTTTATGTTTCTATTCCTCCCTTTGAAGGCTTTGTAATTTAAAGTCCAAGTGGTTAAGAATGAAAATGAAGCTTCAGCTTTTGTACTCACCCCATCTCCAGCATTGCAGCCAGAGCAGCATTTTCCCCCTAGGATGTGCAATCCCGACTCATACCAAGGGATAATATTTTTATGCAGGTTGTACCAAACTGCAAGCTTGGTGTTTCTAAATGGTCCCCTGCTTTGATGCATGACCTTTCAGATAGTTTCCCTGCTGGGTGTGTGTCTCTGCACATTGATGCACGAGTTTGCCAGTGCAATTTATGTCATGTATGCAGACTTTAGTGAACTCTCATTGCCATTTAACCTGAGCTCTGGATAGACTCAGCCTCGACTAATGCTCTGCAAACTGTGACATGCGATCCTGATTCCATTTCTGTTGCCAACTTGACTTCTCTCTTGACTTGCTCTTGCTTCCATCTGTTGCTGATTCTAGTCTACTTTTGACCACACACCTACCTATTAAAGTGCCCCTTGTTTGCTTCCTGTTGCTGATTTCGACCTGTACCCTTAACAACTTACCAGCTTGTCCTTTTCTGTTCTGTACCAGCCTGCTTGTTGTGTACTCTGGCTTTTGCCCTGGCAACCCATTTGCCTGCTGCTTTGGCGCTCCACCGCCCACCTTTTGCTGACCTGGCTGGTTGCTGATATTCCCATATCCACCAGAGCTAGCATCACACTTTTGACAATTGACACCTATATCTGCACATTCAAATTTCAGCAATTCAGAGTCTTATCTTAGGCACTCTATGCCTCTATGCCTCCTGTTACCTCTAGAAGAGAATGCAGGCTAGGGGCACAGAGGTGCCTGATGTAGTTCCTCAAATTGGCCACTAGATTTTGCCATAGTTAGGGTTGGGAATCTTGTAGTGAAGAACGGGCAGTGTAGGTATCTTCGTAGCTGCTATAGGTCCCAGAGTAGTGAATGGGTTGTACCATAGATAGTGGGGAAGTGTCAGCCCTGCCCCTACCAGTATGGTGCGTCTCGGGTAAGAGGGCTCTGTATAAATTCTTTGGTGGTGGTCTGCCCAGGGAGTTGGTTATGGTAAGAAGTACAAGGACGAACACATACAAAAATGTAATCTCTGGAGGATCCCATGCCCATAATACCTCAGTGAGTCTATGATGAGCAGGAATGGGTTAAAGAGTACAGGTGCTCCCCCACCGCATGGCTATACATGTTGAGGTCATGCAGCCCATCAAAACCGCAACACCAGTGCAAGAGATGCCTTGGGATAGGAAGTCTAATAAGAACTAACTATGTTACATGGGACATGCATCCATGGGTACGATGTGGGTACATATATGGGAAGCAGGTGATATGTGCACAATGCACAGATTTCAGCAAAAAAGTGATTTAAAAAATCGTAATATTTTAGGTATATTAAACCCTACACAAGAAAATTTTTCCTAAGGTTTTTGTTACGTTAAAGCCCAATTCCAGCTAAAGGGCTTTATTAGTTCAGATAGAACTGGGAAAGGTTAGAGAATCAGTCAAGGATTTATTGCTGTTTTTTTACTGGGAGATTTACCTTTGTTTCATATCAGAACAGGAAGTGATGAGAAATATCACAAACTGGTGCATGGAAAAGCAAGGTCCATTAAAACATGGCTGATGGTGATGGTGGCTGAATTGTCTAATCTAGTTTCCGGAGGCCAACATGGTAGCATACATATGATATAGCTCCGCCCCTATATTCACCCACAGTATCTGTTTAGCTCTATAAAAGTCTGACTGAGAGCAACCTCTCCCATTCTCCTTTTTGTCCTCAAAGATCAACACCTACAGACTGTTACACTCAGGATAAGCTCTTACCTGCCGACTGTGTTGGAGTCTGGGTTCAGCCTCTCCCAGAACGCGGTCCCACATCTTAGGCTGCTAAATGCACCAACAAGGTGGGGAGCCCCTTTTGGTGGTCTTTTGGGGCCGAGGTGTTCTCTAATCAGAGATGATATCCCTCTTGTGGCATGCCTGCTTTGGTCCGGATCCAGCAGTTGGGACTGCATGATGTCTTCTCTCCTATGGAACTCTTTCCAGGTCTGTCAGTTTTTTATAAAATGTTTTTTTCTTTTTCTTGCTCTCATGTCTCTAAGACTGCATGCACACAGCGCAGATTTTTGTTGTCTGATTTCCTTTGGATTTGCTGGGACCATGTGGTGCAGGGGCCTGCCTGATTGTATACAAATTGAGGCTCTTCAGGTTTGACCTCTTATTGTGTGGTTTTGGTAAATCTGAAGGAGAAAATCTGCAAAAGATTGTATGGTGTGTAGCCAGCTAAAAAGTGTCCTTATGTGTGGATGGGCATTGGCTTCCCTCCAATTGTACTGGCCTTTTTTCTTTTTTGATTAGAACAGAGGTGGAGAGGGCTGAGTCTCTTTCAGGTGCTCTATCCAAAGGGCACAATGGCCAGGTAATGGTTGCCTTGCCATTTTTAGGCATCCAGAGAGGCAGCATCTCATTCTGGGGAAGAGTCAATTACAGATAAGTCTTGCTATTCTAGGAAGGGGGAAAGAAGGGGGGAACAAGGAAGAATGTATTACTAAGGGATGGTGGGGTTGCTCAGATTTATTTTATCTCAATTTGTTTCTTTTTGCCAAAAAAAAAGTGTGGGTATGTATGTATGTCTGTATATTTATATATATATGTGTGTGTAGTTATTTTTCCTCCTCTCTCGCTTCTCTTATTTCTCTCTATTGCCATGCAGTCCCATTTGCACCTTTCGGTTCTTCCATCAGCATGAGCCTAACACTACATAACCAAAACCACCGCACTATGGTAAGGGCCACATTTGGGTAAGTAAGAAGATGCGGGAGGAAAGAGTGCATTATGCCCTGATGACTGTGCCTTCCTGTCTATTTTAGCCCTGGCCGCTTACACCAGGGGTGTAACGATAGGGGTTGCAATTGCAACTGGGCCACATGGTCCAGGAGGCCCATGTGCCTCCCTTTCACACCTCAATAGGAGGGATGGCGGGGGTGGCATTTAGAGGACCCAATCTCCTCCATTTTCCTCTATCCAGTTTACTTGTCTTCTGCTGTTCCCAGGGCCCCTGTGTGCTTCCCTGCCCCCCCCCCCCCAACAGAGCTGTTGTCTTTCCCCCTCCTCTCTCCTGCCAGCTGCTGTAGAAGATGTGTCATGATGGAGAGGTGGGATTTGTCATTTACCAGTTCCTTCTTTTTCTGCATGAACAGAGTCAGTACCAATTGGTTCATTCATAACTGAAGCATAGTAAACTGTTATACATAAATAATATTTATATATAAATACTTCCATTACTGAATTAATGGGAGGCTCGGTGCACAGCTATTCTTGTCCATTCATTCTGTGCAGCTGAGGCTACACAGATGGAGATTGAGGACTGAGGTTCGTTTAGACCCCTGATATCTCATCAAAGCCCCACAACAGGGCTCCTAAAAAAAAATTGTAAAAAAATGTAAAAATAAAATGTTTTAAAAAATGAAATGGTAAAAAAATAAAAATAAAATGAAAATAAAAATGAAAAACTACTGACACCAGTGAGGGAACTATCAGGATTGCAAAGGATGCAATTGGACCAGGCTCTGGAATTTCACCACCATGGGAAGGCCCGAAGATGGCAGAAAGGAGGCCTCTACAGAAATTGTGACAGGCCCCACTGCGGTACCATAATAAAGGGACCCACCATAGGAGTAAAGGGCCCCAGGATCAGTGAGAAGAGGGAAGGGTCCTGGGCTATGGTTAGGGGGCATTTCATAATTTCTTGCACCGTGGCCCTGAAGATTCTAGTTACGCCTCTGGCTTACACTCCCGCTCTAGGAAGTCCAGAGACCCTCTGGACCATCAGGAATTTTCCAGGGCAGAGAGTGACTCCTCCAAGTCCTGGCAGACCCCAGTACAAAGGGCACAAATACATGCTTAAGAGAGAGCGCATAGCTTCTCCTCCAAGGGCTCAGTGCCCAAAAAGGCAAGTGTTGGTCATGTGGAGATGACCCCATGCCAGGAAAGTTAATTTGCAGCAACTGCTTCAGGCAGCAGGCCAATAGACCTGGAGTATGAGAGCCAGAAGAGGTCAATCTTGCTCAGGAGAGTAGTCCAAAACTCCCTGGCAGAATCTTCTGGTCGTCTCAGACAACCAAGAACGGAAGTGGGCAAACATGGTATGGGCCCTGCACCTGAGCTAAACCCAGCCATTAAACCCCCTCTAACTAGAGAGGTACCAGGCACTTGAAGGGTGACGCCAGCCCAGCAGATCAGGCGGGCTGATTCCCCAGACCCAGTATTACAGCCAACCTTCCAGGCAGAAGATTCTGCCCCCTCCTAGGCAAAGGAAGGTTCAGGCTTGGAGTTTGTAATGGTGCCACCATTCATTAAGGCAGTAAATAGGGTAAAAGTGACAGAAAATTGTCATCAACCAAGTGGTCGCAGAAATTGTTCCCACTCACGGAGGAGGCAGCACCTTTATCTAACCCACCGATGGTGGATGTGGCAGTTACTAGACTTGCCAAGAATGGGACACTGTCAATGGAAGACTCTTCCTCTTTTCGTGATGTCTTAGATAGACGCATTGACGCAGACTTCAGAAAGTCCTACCTCGTGGCAGGAGGTGCTTGTAAGCCCGCCATAGCTTGGACATCCATAGCAACCGCTATGCGAGTGTAGACGCATAAACTGGAGTATGCGATTTAAAACCAGCTGCCTAAGGGTCAAATCATCAAGGCACTTGAAGAGATAGAACTCTCGGCGGACTTTGTGGGAGAGGCAGCTATATACATTATTCATTGGTCTTCCAGAGCAATGTTTAGCTCACTCACAGCCAAAACAAGCTTTGTGGCTCAAGCCTTGGGCGGCTGACCCATCCTCAAAGCAAAACTGCTGCAAGCTGCCTTTTGATGGGGAGGCGCTGTCTGGCCAAAAGCTGGAGACTGCCAGCTCCAGGATTACAGGAGGAAAATCAGGCCTTCTTCCCCAAGATCGGAGATCCACCAATTAGAGGGTGCCAAGCAGGTACCGGGATTTCGGAGGTTTTCGCCCAGCCAAGGACTCCAGAAGGGGTTGAAGGGGTACTCAATCAACCTTCCTTGGCCTGTCAAGGGTTTGGAGTACATCAGCATCGTGTTGCTTCAAGGAGCAAGCATCAGTCTTGGCCTGTCAAGGGTTTACAGGCTTTCACTCACCACTCTTCCTGGTCGAAAAAAAAAAAAAAAAGCAGGGGGCTTCAGACCAGTGATCGACCTCAAGAATCTGAACCAATTTATCTGGGTAGAGAGATTCAAGATGGAGTCTTTCCATATCATATTCCAGATAATTCAACCAAGAGGCTAGATGATTTCGGTGGGCTGAGACGAAGCCTACCTGCATATCCCAATTCTTCAGTCATACCAACAGTTCCTCAGGTTCGCCTTGGGGAACAAGCTTTACCAATTTGTCTGCTTCCCTTTCAGCCTATCCACTCCTCCTTGAACCTTTACCAAGGTTCTGATGGCAGTCTTGGCACCACCGAGGGAGAAAAGGCTCAGAGTCCATCATTTCTTGGATGACATCATCCTCCTGGCCCAGGATCAAGACCTCTTGCGGAGAAGGTGCTCCTGTTGTCCACCTTATGGACATTGGGCTGAATAATCTAATGTAAAAAAAAAAAGCCACCTGGAACCTACAGAGTATGATCTACCTCTTCAGAAACTCCCCAAAATCAGGGAGAGGTTCCAACAGGCCTTGGCTGCACCAGTGATTGCAGCATCCCAGTGCCAGAGTCTTCTCGGGACAATGGCTACATGTATCCCGATGATCCCCTGGGATCAGTGGAAACTCAGAGTTTTCCAACAGGACTTCCTGATGCAGTAGTAGAAGGTGCGTCTAGCTCAGCCAATCAGGATCACCAGCCATATGCACCAGAGTCTCTGGTGGTGGACAAGACAAGAAACTCTAGTACAACATCATCCATTAGGGCCGCATCAATGGATCACTGTTACCACAGATGCCAGTGCAGTGCGGGGCGCCACCTGCGAACAACTTAAGATCCAGGGCAGATGGGTATTTCCCACTCGGGGTCTAGTTTCCAATATTCTAGAACTGCGAGCAGCCTTCATAGCGTCAGCCACCTGGTTGCCTCACATACAGGGTCACCCAATCCTGCTCCGTCTGGACAACACTGCAGCAGTGTCATACATACAGCAGCAAGGCGGGACACACAGCCAATAGCTTTTGAGGGCAGTAGAACCGATTATGACATTGGCACAACAATATCTCCCATATGAGGGCTATGTATCTTCCAGGCCATCAGAATTTGGAAGCGGATCACCTATTCAGACAATTCAAGGATCCCAATGAATGGTCCCTGTACCCGAAGTGTTCAAGCAGATCGTCCATGAGGGGGGGGTGTCCGCAACTGGATCTCTTTGCCTCATCAACCCACTGCAAGGTGAGCTAGTTCCTCTCACACTACCCTCATCAATTAACAGAGGGAACAGACGCCCTGACCAAACTTGGTTTGCGCACCTGGCTTATGCTTTCCCACCAATTTCTTTAATCTTGACATTCCTGAAAACACTGTTGGCACAGATTCTGACAGTCATTGCAATACTACCCTACTGGCCTCACAGTCCATGGTTCTCTCTGGCAATGGATTTCAGCATGTGCCCTCCGATCACTCTGCCAGTGACTCCTCATCTCCTGTCGCAGGCAGAAATCCTACATCCACAAAATCACGACTGGCCTTAGCAGCCTGGAGATTCAAAGGCAGGGTTTACAAGGGTTAGGATGCTCTCCAGAGGTTATTAGAACTTTACAGAGTTCCAGAAAGGGGTCAACCAACTCTATCTACTCCAGAATATGGGATAAGTTCATGAGCTTTGCAGCTAGACCTCAGTTTAACCCTAGTGACCCAAATTTATCTCAAATCCTGTCTTTCCTGCAATCCGGATTGGATCTGGGGCTCAGCCTAAGCTCGCTTAACCGCTTCCCGACCGCGCGCCGTCTTTTCACGGCGGCAGTCGGGGAGCTGGGCGCGAATCGACGTAAATAGGCGGCGATTCGCATTTTGCCCACCAGGGGGCGCGCGCGCGCCGCCG
>BLSH010352329.1:281800-322767 GCA_018402905.1 Glandirana rugosa | reverse complement strand
TCAATCCCTTCGACCATACACTTGGCTTATGAAACGGGACGGACCTGTTTCGTGTCCAAGTGAAATTCCACCGTTATCTACGTAGAAACAATGGTATTTATCTTTGTTAGAATTTTAACTTAATGTGTTTGTAGATACGTATGCACTTCCTGTTCAAACCCCGAAATTTTTTGTTTGTATGACATATATGAGTTGAGATACGACGTCATAGTCAGACTACGACGTCAACAGGGTGACGACTAAAGAGTCAAGAACCAGTCGAGACTTACCTCTCGTCACTGACAGTCAGTAGTGAGAGGAGAGTCAGGGAGAGGCCTCTTGACCCTTCCTCTCCCCTCCCACGTCGACCGAGGTCTTGGTCGAGGTCGGTCTCGGTCGACAGTTGTTTTGTAGACCCACCTAGGGTTGTTATCCTGCTGTCAGCTGACATCACAGAGCCGCTCCAGGCTCTGGCAGGGTCCCAACCATATTGTTGGGATCCACCCAGATGTTTTGTTGACAGCTGGCTCTGGCTGGAGCTGGTTCTGGAGCCAGCTGCACCCTCCCCTCTCCTTCCCAGTTCTCCGGAGAGGGACTGAGAGGAGAGTGATGACTGACAGTCACTGCTCTCCATTCAGAGCTGACCAAGAACTGAGAAATCAGCAGTGGGACAACTGCAGCATCAGACTGATACTGCAGCATAGAGTTGAGTATATACAGTATGTTTGTTTTTTAAAGCCCCAAACTTGTCCTTCACGTATGCATAGATGTTTGTGTAATTCAATTTTAAGATTGTTTCTATTTATGGTAACAAAGATGCATCTATTGCCACCTTAAAGTGAACCTGTGCTTTGTCCAGGCAGGGCAAAGTATTCGGTTCACATACCAGCTTCCCTAACTGCACATGCTCACCATTTTCTGCTCACTGCTATGTTTTACCACTTGGATTATTACTGCATCCATGTCACTAGTCAGTAGTCATGTCACTGTCAGTAGCCTAGCACCAGCACTGTCACATGGAAGGAAGGGGAGTGAGTCACATGCTTCCTATACCCCCGCAGGCACCAGATTTCTTCTATACCCACCAGATAACAGCCTCTTGTGCACCCGCCATGTATCCCAGGCTCTGCTTGCCCATCTGTGTATCCACTTTCCTCCCCATGTTCTAGCTTACCTAGAAATGGCATGTATGACGTCACTTCCGGGTCCCCCTCTCACTTTCCCCGGCCACCATGGCCAGGAGACAATCGAATGCAGTGTGATGTGCACTGCATTAGATTCATTGGAGCACAGTGGAGACACCCAAGGTCTAAGACCCTGGATGGTTTATTAAAGAGAACCTGTCACCAAACAATTATCACATAGGTGACATTTTGTCCCCTGTGTGATTAAAGTTAAGTAAAAAAAAAAATTTCAAATAGTAAAAATGTAAATTGCACCCAAGCACAAATAATTCTCCCTCTAAACATTTTTGAGGCCCCCCCCCATCGTCACATCTGAACATAAAGGAAACCATTGATTGTGATACACATGTTACATATCATCACTCAGGCTGGAGTGACAGCAATACTTCTAGCACCAGACCTCCTCTGTAAAATGCTAAATTGATGACCTGTAGGGGCTTAAATAGAGGATTTAAGTTTTCCGCCCATGTGCATGCAAATTTAAGGTTTTAAATATTGGGTATTGTAGCTTCTCCAATCCACTCATTCAGTTCCAACCAGTGTGAAGAAGATATCCCAGCATTTATATCTACACAGGTAGCACAGACACCCAATCCAACACCCAAACACAAACAAAGTAACTTGGTATATGCAGTACAGTGTAGTGAGGAATGCAAAGACCTAAACATTGGGGAGAAAAAAACAACCTCTCAACAAATAAATGGTCTAGCAAAGAAGAGCAAATTCTAGGGTCAAGACTCAACAGTATTCTTACATGAGGAAAAGGGACATTCTTTCAAGGACAGTGAGGTGTAGAAAGGACAACTAGTTCACAAGAGGCATGATAGAGGCCATCTACGTCAAAATGTAACAAACGTTTCTGAATAGGGTGGGGGTCTTCAACGGCATCTGTTGTCCACAAATTATACTGGTTTTAAATATCTACCCTAGGAATTTGACAACAATTAACACATTTAACCATGTAGATCGAGGAATTGCAGTCTTCCTGAAAACAAGAATGGGATTATGTAATTAAAACATGGCGGTTACACAATTTTTACACCTCCCATCCTGTTCTTGGACAATCAACATCTACACAATCCATAATGATTTGATTAAAGGTTCTGGGCTACTTGTGTGGATATAAATGCTGGAGTACCTTACCTTCCCTTCCCTTTCACTGAAACTGAAAAAGTGGCTTGGAGAAGATATGAAACATCTTCAAAATTATAGAACAAGTGCAGTTAATTGCAACTAACTACTACTATCTATACTAGAAAAAATACTTACACTCCTCAGCCCCTTAGTGCAACTTGCTCGTGTCTGTCCAGCATTTCACCCAAAATCAGCCATTTCATACTTTACTTACACTCTTCTACCACATTTATCTGAGGACGTCACAGGAAGTGATGAAACGCGTCAGTTGGAACGCAGGATACGCAAGGCCACTCCCCTCTGGTACGCAACACGGCACTGCAGAGTTGCGGCGACCAAGGGAGATTGTATTACAACTACTATTTGTGTATACTCTTTTGGCCGAATAAATCCTTTTATCTAAAGAGTTGCGCAATGTGAGTTCTCTTCTTCTTCCTCCATGATACCATTGATATTGATGGGACCCAGCGAGTGAAAGGTGACAGTAACCGAACGGACGCCTACCCACGGTCGGGTTAGAGACCGCTAGTGTACACCGACTCCCAAGTCGTATGACTGGGGGAGTCAATTGGGTCTGGTAAGTGTGAAATCACATTTATTTGCACAGGGGAGCACCTGCACTATTGAAGACACTTTGTTTGCTTGGAAATCGTAAAATTGCGTACTAGCACCAAGAGCACTGGAAGACACTATTTAAGACACTTTAATTTGGACATTCACCATTGGACTAATATTTGTGGTCTTTGCTTCATGCACTTTATAATAATAATTTTTACTTTATGCACTTTATAGCGATTTTTTCACAATAAGTTTCTATGTGCTTGAAAGAACCGTTTGTGATCACTTTGCACTTTATTGACGTTTTTTATATTTTGATATTTTTGATATTTTTGATGTTTATTGGTGGCATTGCACAGTTTGATAATATTTGTGGACTGTATGATTGTACATAGATTCATTGCACAAATTGCACATGCCACTTTATTTGGATATTCATCCATTTACCGATTGATTTGTTTTTTAGCACATATTATGAAAAAATTGGTTGGAGTGCACTAATCCCTAACTATAAAAACAACACAGACCGCAAGGTCTAGGTTCACTACTAAGAACATACCACTATATAGCAAGCGCTGCATCTCGGTACATAATACTAGAAAAAATACTTACACCCCTCAGCCCCTTAGTCCAGTGCAACTTGCTCGTGTCTGTCCAGCATTTCACCCAAAATCAGCCATTTCATACTTTACTTACACTCTTCTACCACATTTATTTTTTATAGAAACCCAGACCTATGCCAGCCTCCAGCAGACACTCAGAGTGCGGCTTTCCCATAGGAAAGAATGGGACAATTGTCCTTTAAGACTGGCTGTTGCAACAGTGCAATGACTCGAAATAAACTTAAATTCTGGAGACAGAACAGAATACCTGAAACGTTTACAAGGGGAGTTTGTACAACAAGTCGTACCTACAAGGGGCATTTTTACTTCTGTTTCTGCGAAGATAAACATTAAATTGTTTGACAAAGGCGTACTTCTTTTCATCCTTGACTAGACAGATAAGTGCAGCTGAGCTTAAAAAAGTACTGCACCTCTACATTTTTTCCGGTTCATAAATGGCCCCCTGTGTCTCTGTACTCATGAAACAATTCCTGGCAAGAGATGAATAACATCAATGCTTGGAATTCGGTGGATTCAAAACTTTTTAAAGCCAGAATAAATCTATAAACTGTTTCTGTTTTTTTTTTTTTCACTGTAACATTGCCAATAGAGTCGCTCAGTAGTGGCAATGCTTTGCCATAGCTGGGCAATGGGGGATCTTTTCCATTCGTTTCTCTGTGCTCCTGCCTTCCTCATGATTCTGTTATGATTCGGGAAAGCAGTAATGGTACAGAATAGTGCTGTCCAATTGTGTTGCTATGGCCAGTTTGGTGATTTTGTATAGAAAATATGGAATATCATTTTTAGCTACCATTTGTAAGTGAAAGACTAAATTGCATTTTTTACAGTGAGCTACATTCAGTTGCTGAGTTTCCTATATTTAAACGCTAATGAACGGCTCCCACAGCCATGTGTTTTGGAAGAACGCTGATCTGCAGGATAGAAGGAAGGTGACTGGTAACTGACATGTGTGCTTTGGCTAAGGACTCCATCTTGACCATTGGAGAAGCATTCATCAACTATTAGAACTATCGAAATACAGAAATAGCTATAGAAATGGGGTGACAGACACTGAAACAGAATGTTTAAATGGTTTATTTAGCTTCATAAACTCCAGGAGAGAGGGCACAAACTATCCAAAAACAGGCAAAAATTACACCTCCAGACTTCACTTCTAGTAAAGGACCCTTTAAGAGCAGCCAAGTGGAAGCCAGGCCCTATGCAATCAATCACGAGTATCTTATGAGCAGTGAGGATCACTAAAGACACTCTTCCACACAGAATCCGCCTCCTAAGATGCACCATATAGGCAGCCATCTTCTTGCTTTGCTTCCTCTGGACATACCCTCCAGCAAGACAGTAAAAATCCTTCAGTTTCCAAGACATGGGCCAACTTTTGTTTCTTTAGGCCCAGGCTCGGGTTGTTTTCTCAGCAATGCCCATCCCAGGCATTAGGCCCAGGAAGCAAAAAGTACTGCAAGCACAACCTCCTCTCCAGGCATCCAGGCATAGAGTTACCGCCCCCTCTCCCCTCCTTCCCCCAGAGTCACCCTACAAATTGATTTGGTCATTTGGAGCATGCACCACTGGCAATAAAACTCCTAATGATTTTTCGTAGAGCAAAAATTGTTCAAAAGTCAAAACTCAATAATATTATCCACTTGCTGACTGGGCACTGTACATCTACCGCAACAGTGTGGACCGGCTGTGCAGAATCACGTATATATATATATATATATATATATATATATATATATATATATATATATATGTGATTCTGCCATTACAGGTAGGGGGCATGTGCACACCGCTTCTGGTGTGATTAGTTACGGCAGAAGACAATCAGCAGGTCCCAACCAATGGATGTTCGCCAGCACCCTCTGATCAGCGAGGAGGCAGACCGGTGATGCAGGAAATAAAATCCAGCACATCCCTTAGTGAAAGCAGCACATATGGGTTGATTTACTAAAGGCAAATAGACTGTGCACTTTGCAAAGTGCAGTTGCATTCTACAACAGTAGTTGCTGCAGAGCTTAGTAAATGAGCTGAAGCTCTGCTAATTTCCATCATCCAATCATGGGCAAGCAAAATTGTGCTTGGGTACTCTTTGTAAAGTGAAACTTTGCCTCATTTACTAAGCTCTGGGGCAACTGCACTTGCAGAGTGCAACTACACTTTGCAAAGTGCAAGGTCTATTTGCCTTTAGTTAATCAACCCCATAGTACACACAAAAACACTTGTTAGGCGCACACTTAACCCTTTGATCGCTCAAGACGTTTAACCCCTTCCCAGCCAGTGTCATTAGTATAGTGCCAGTGCATATTTTTATCACTGATCACTATATTAGTGTCACTGGTTCCCACAAAGTGTCAGTTAGTGTCAGTTTGTTTGCCGCAATATCGCAGTCCCACAGTCCTCACTGTCGCTGATCGCTGCCATTACTAGTATAGAAAAAATGAATTAATTAGAATTCCAGTATACTATATATACAGTATCTCAGTGAAAATGTCCAAATTGGGCCCAAAGTGTCAATATTTTGTGTGGCCACCATTATTTTCCAGCGCTGCCTTAACCCTCTTGGGCATGGAGTTCACCAGAGCTTCACAGGTTGCCACTGGAGTCCTCTTCCACTCCTCCATGACGACATCACGGAGCTGGTGGATGTTAGAGACCTTGCGCTCCTCCACCTTCTGTTTGAGGATGCCCCACAGATGTTCAATAGGGTTTAGGTCCATCACCTTTACCCTCAGCTTCTTTAGCAAGGAGGTGTGTTTGGGGTCGTTATCATGTTGGAATACTGCCCTGCGGCAAAGTGTCATTTCTTCAGTGTTGTCACATGAAAAGATATAATAAAATATTTACAAAAATGTTAGGGGTGTACTCACTTTTGTGAGATACTGTATATACCATACTTTGTAGACGCTATAACGTTTGTGCAAACCAATCAACATACGCTTTTCCAGATTTTTTTTTTACCCAAAATATGTAGGAGAATAATTATTGACCTAAATTTATGAAGAAATTCTATTTTTTACGTTTTTTTATTGGGTATGTTTTGTGGCAGAAAGTAAAAAAAAAATATTTTTTTCAAAGTTGTCGGTATTTCTTTGTTCATAGCGAAAAAAACAAAAAAATCCAGTGGTGATCAAATATCACCAAAACAAAACTCTATTTGTGGGAAAACAAAACTTATGTACAGCATTGCATGACCGTGCAATTGTCAGTTAAAGTAGCGCAGTGCTGTATAGAAAAAAAATGGCCTGGCCATGAAGGGGGTAAATCTTCTGGTGGTCAAGTGGTTAAAGTATCCTCTTGCTTCATCATCTGTATGAAACACCCGATAGTAGACAGAAGTAAACATTAGTCTGAAATATGATGAGTACACAAAAAGTAACAATTAGAGCTCATGCTGACTACCGCCTAGGTGCAACACTAAATTTGGAATGGGATGCTCCAGTTTAAGGCTAGGTTTACACTAGCCCACACTGTGCATTACGGTTGCGGGAATCACACCTGTTCCCGCACCTAAAACCACCCCCAGCCAGATTGCACTGCTCTTACGAGACACACAGGGCTGCCATTTATTCTGGATGGAACCCCCACGCATGTCAGCCCACAGCGCATTTGTGGGTGCGGGAACTGCAAGGAAATCACATGGTCAAAAATACTATGTGGTTTCCATGAGGTCGTGTTTTTAGAAAGGTGCATGTACCCTTTTCCTGTGGGAAATGTAAATAAATGGGCTGCCATGCCCGAGCAAATGGGGGCCGCATGGCCTGAACTAGTGTGAACCAAGCCTAAGGCAGGGGCCCTACAAATGTTTAACCAAAACAAAACACCAACTGACAGGCTGTGGGCCACTTGCAGCCCACAAGATTGTTATGAAGATACATTATATTACCAAAAGTATAGGGACATCTGCCTCCATAGGGTTCAATATTGAGTTAGCCCACTCTGCAGCTATAACAGCTTCAACTCTTCTGGGAAGGCTGTCCACAAGGTTTAGGAGTGTCTATGGGAATGTTTGACCATTCTTCCAGAAGAGCATTTATGAGGTCGGGCCCTCATGTAGGACAAGAAGGCCTGGCTCGCAGTCTCCACTAATTCAACAAGGTGTTCTATTGGGTTGAGGTCAGGACTCTGTGCAGGCCAGTCAAGTTCCTCCAGTCCAAACTCGCTCATCCATGTCTTTATGGACCTTGCTTTGTACACTGGTCCAAATCATTTGGTGGAGGGGGAATTATAATGTGGAATTGTTTTTCAGGGGCTGGGCTTAACCCCTTCGTTCCAGCAAAGGGAACTTTTAAAGTGTCAGCATACCAAGATTTTTTGGACAATTTCCTGCTCCCAACTTTGGGGGAACAGTTTGGGGATGGCCCCTTCCTGTTCCAACATGACTGCTTACTAGTGCACAAAGCAAGGCCCGAGGCATAGATGAGCGAGTTTGGGGAGGAAGAACTTGACTGGCCTCTCAAGTGTGCTTCTGGAAGAATGGTCAAACATTCCCATACACGCACTCCTAAACTTTATGTTGGTCTATCACATAAAATCCCTATAAAATACATTTACGTTTTTGGTTGTAACATGACAAAATGTGGAAAATTTCAAGGGGTATGAATAATTTTTCAAGGCACTGTAAATCTTCACTTTGCAAAGAATACCCAATCACATGCAAGGAAAAAAAAACCCAAAAAACAGCATTTTTACTTGCACATTATTAGATGATGGAAGTCAGCAGATCTTTTGCTCATTTACTAAGCTCTGGAGCAACCGCACTTGCAGAGTGCCAACTGCACTTTGCAAAGTGCATAGTCTATTTGCTATTAGTAAATCAACCTCTTTACCTCTGTGCAGAATCTTCCTGTAATAAAGACTACTGAGTGCAGCTCTTTCTCTGGGGTGAATGGTCTTGTACCCACCTCATAGTTGAAGGTCCCACTTACACAGATCGGCAGTGTAAAAAGGCCATGAGCAACCCAGTGATGATGTTACCATTTCTTATTCAAGATAATATCTAGGTCTATAAAGGCATTTGATATGCACAAAGTAGATTTATATCCTTTATGTCTATTAAGGAATATATTTAAACAAACTTTTTTTTCCCCGGAGCTCAGCTTTAAGTCCTTATAATTGTATTGGAGCTCTACGGTGGAAGAATGAATGCAGGACATTTAAATAAATTTAGTGTATCCTATGTACAGGAACCAACCAGTGCTTACTTTAAATGTCAGTGGAAAGTGAATTATGTTTTGTGTATTGAAACTGTAGCTGCAGCATAATGATTAAAGTTGACTTTCACTGTCAGTCTTCATGCTCTTGTCACATAACAACTCACTGGAGAAGAAATAAAAAGCCATATTAATAAAGGCTCTCTCTTTTATGCCAGGCCTATAAGAAGGGTAACCATGAAGCCAAGTATTTAGTTTGGCTTGCAGCTGGTACCCCAGGGAAATTGTGGCCATTGAAATGGTGTTAATGAGGGTTAGATGTTACACTAAAACATTTGGCTGCCATTTAAAATATATTTGCCTGAAAATAGGGAAATGTTACACAAACTCCGAGACAAGGCTTTCTCTTATACACGGCCTATCTCCCTTATGAACTGGCTTCATGTGATCACTGAAACAAACACACTTCTATGAACCAGGAAAGCTGTGGAACATATGCAACCTGTACAGTGAGACAGCATATAGTAAAATGTATACTGTTCCAGATCTAAGCCCCCATGTGTCATGTGATTTGACGGGCCCAAATTGCATGACAAGTTTCACCCTATAGTCGGCAATGGAACTGTTCAAATCGGTGCTACGCCGACTTTGCGGTGCCACACCGATTTGAAAAGAAGTTCCTGCGCAATTTTTGTTGATTTCAGGTGTGACTTGCATAGACATCTGTCCATGAAGGTGCAGAGATGTCAGCCAAGTTGCACTTGAAGTCGCACAGACATGTGGCTTCGAAATTGTTGGATTTCATGTGAAGTCACACAATTTCAAAGCCGGATTTGGTCTAAATGGGGGCTAGCTCTTCAAAGTTTCGACTTTGGAATCTATATTTTCAACTCCTCATAGACGTGTTGGAAAAACTGTGTGTTTATATGTAGCACCCTCACTGTTGTTAGAGTAGGCAAATTTAGTTTGGCTCCCCTGTAGGCAGAGGAGCATGGGTTCATTTTGTTAGGAGGCTGTGCGGTGCTTCAAAGGCTGTGGCTCTGTTACCTCCCCCTGTCTTCTGGAACTTTCTATGGATAGTTCCAGACTCTAATGGGTGGAGGGAAAGAGGATGCAGCCTGAATATTTATGTATTTCCATCAATCCCTGGGGAGGCGAGGCCCAGAAGGTGGGGAAAAAGCCCATAAATATTCAGAAGCCTGGCAGTCTGGGAGGAGAGACAGTGAGAGAGAGAGCAAGAGAGAGAGAGAGACAGGACAGCCCACGTAGTTGTAATGATGCCTCAGGGTCAAAGGGGGCCACAGTTGAGAGGCTGTTGAGGCAAACAAAGTGTGTATTGGTGTGAAGATAACACAGATCCAATACTGTAACCAGAGTTGGATTGGGACTCTGGGGCTGGAGAAATGCTCCTCATCAAAAATTAAGAATGACTATATGGTCATGGTTTAAAGAGTCATGGTTAGATAGAATCTGGGTCTACTCACAGCACACACTGAACACATTTGTCCCTGTCTATGTACAGTACCCACAAAATATTCTGTAACTATGGACAGACTTAGTGGATGACACCATAAACATGTCCACAGAGACACCATTAGTTCTGTACTGATGAAGCAGAAGCGAGGACAAAATCAGTACTGTACTGAGACAACCAGGAATATGAAGATGTTATAGGGTCACTTTTAAAAAAAGACTGGACTGTAAAAGAACAGCATGTGTAGTTACCTTTCTGATAGCCTGTATCTTTAAAGTCACTGCTTTGCTATTCCCTGGGCACTCCAGTTATTCCACACTTCCATGTGTGTAAAATACCTGCTGCTCCCACCACATGCTTTACAAGACATAGGAGCTGATAGAAGGAAACACAGGGTGAAAGCAAGTATTTGACACACCCGAAAGTGTAGAAATACCTGCAATGGCGGCAGAACAGCAAAGCAGTAACTTTCCGCTGGAAAGGAAAAAAGATTCACATGTATTCTTTTATGGCCCATTCATCTATAAGGTGACCCTTTGATGATACAGAAGAAGCTTGAAATGAGCTGGGCCTGGGAACAAGAGGCAGAGAATCCCTTCACACAGGGTTTACCTTTCCTAATTAAAAGACCTAGATTGAATGGCTGCAATTTGAGGCTTCACACTTGAAATTCTTTAAATTTCTCCTCCAAAGTCTACCGGTCCCAGGTCACCAGTGTGACATGTTATGCAGTGGTAGTCATGGGCTGGTGGGTAAAAGGTGGTTTACAGGGTTGCATAGCAGAGGAAAGGAGGTGTAGCATGTAGGGGAGTTTGCCCTCCTAGGGGCAGGTTAGGTAACCTAAAGTAATTCTCTACACTTTGGTTCCTAAGGCATAAACCTCTTTATACCCAGAACCAGCAGACACTGTAAATCCAAGCTCTCTCTCTGAATTCATTAGTGTTACAAAGGAATGCAGAACACGTCTTATTTTCCACTAGCATTTTGTGTCTACCCTTGACACAAACATCTTGTTATTAATAGTACTCTGTACATTATATTTTTTGCCCATAGGCACAAAACACAGGAAACTACCACACTTCTACCTATGGAAGGCCTTGATCTCATGGCTCCCCAGGCCAGGCCCCTAAGCCAACCCTGCACCACAGCAAGCTCCAATATGAAGACCAAGCTGCAAGATGAGAGACCTCCCACCAACAGGGAAACCTTCATCTACCACAGTAACCAGCTTCCTCCTCTGACTGGCCTCTTTTTCTTGTATAATGTATCCCAACCTTGAAGGTTAATTGTGTGTTTCCAGATGTACTTTACCACAAGGGTTAAACTGGTACAAATGTTCTACAATAAGGCTGATTAACCTGGAGGGTTGAATGGCTTTAACTCCTAAAGTTAATGTTCTTTTGAAACACCAAGGTTACACGTGTTCTTGACTATATACAGGCGGTCCCTGGGTTACAAACAAAATAGGGACTGTAGGTTTGTTCTTAAGATGAATTTGTTTGTAAGTCAGAACAGGTACATTTTTTAAGTGAATGTTAGAAGAAGACTGTGCTGAGGACTTGTTTGCAGTTTGTTGTGCTTTCCTCGCACTCCTGGAGGAGGCGGCGCCGGGCAGCTCTATTTAAACAGTGTGCTTCCTGTAGCAAGTGCTGTCTGCTCTACAGCGTTACCGTGACCTGTGTCCCCGTGTCTGCTCTGAAATGACTTCCTGCATCTGTGAACCCTGCTATCTTTGGAATTTGTTTGCTTTCTGCCTGCCCCGACCTCCAGCTTGTCTACGACCCCTCTCTTGCCTGATCCCGTGTACTTCTGCTGCCCGCACGTTGCCGACCCTGCCTGCACCCCGACCATCCGCCCGTCTCTTTCTTCTGTACCGCTTTGCCAGCACGTTGCCGACTCGGACTGTACCACTACGCTTCTGCCAAGCACAAGCTTCGGCGGACCTGCACCCACCACCAGCGACCAAGTCCAGCCCTCGTGCCCCCCTGTGCTCCCGAGCTCCCTGTCTACACTATCAGGGGTTCGCGAACCAGGGCCGTAAGAGAGGTTGTTCCCTGTATAAGTCAGACTCGACCACAGGTACGTGACAGTGTAGCTACAGCCAAAACAATAATGTTTAAGTTTTTTGGATAACATAGGGAAGGGGTAACAGCCCTGTAAGGTTTGTTTTGCTGTCTGTGCTTCTGTTTAGAAGATTTTACCTCACTTCCTGTCCCTATGAGAATTTAATTTTGAAAATTTTGGGTTGTTGTGGAAGCAAGGATTGGTGATAAAGCTTCAGTGGAGACACCTTTTTCCCATAATAACTCTTACAGGAGTGAACTTACCTTCCTAGGGGTAGATTACCTCTCACTTCCTGTTGTCTCCCTCCGTTTGTAAGTAGGAGTCGTTTGTAAGTTGGATGTTTGAAACCAGGGGACCGCCTGTACTGTACTTCTTCCAGCAAATGACACTGAAAATTTCTTCACTTAAATAAAGTTCTCTTACTGATGAACTTTGAGGTTCACATATACATCTTACATCATTTGCCACATGCACATATATGTGATTATATACAAATTGGTTATGTGAATTGACTGAGGTAGTTTGGCTGTGGTTCTGAACCGGTATCCCCAGTAGTTTTACATAGAATAAGTGCAATTGAACAGTCCAGTCTGTTAGCATAAAGTCCTTGAAACTTGGTTTCCCTGGAGAACGGGCCCATTCAAGGGAAATCAATAAAGAAGCAGAAGAGTTACATTACTGCACTTGGCCCTCACTGACATCTCCCATGTTGGAACTCCCCATAAAGGTCATCCTCTGAAGATTTATATACCCCAGAACACATGATATGACACTCTCACAGAGGATGAAGTCACACATGACCCCTGCAGAAAACAGCCAAAATATTTAACCGCTTAACCACTTCAATACAGGACGTTTATACTCCCTTCTTGCCCAGACCAATTTTCAGCTTTCAGCGCTCTCATTTGAATTGAATGACAATTACTCTCTCATGCTACACTGTACCCAAACAAAAATTGTTTTTTTTTTTTTCACACAAATAGAGCTTTTTTTGGTGGTATTTAATAACCTCTGGGTTTTTTATTTTTTGCGAAAAAAACAACTTATTTTTAGATTCTATGATAACATTTTGCAAATAAGTACTTTTTGTTCATAAATTTGGGCCAAACCCTATACTGCTACCTATCTTTGGTAAAAATAACCCAAATAAGTGTATATTATTTGGTCTGTGTGAAAGTTATAGAGTCTACAAGCTATGGTGCCAATCATTGAAAATTGATCACACCTGATGTACTGATGGCCTATCTCATTTCTTGAGGCCCTAGAATGTCAGGAAAGTACAAATACCCCCCCCCCCCCCAAATGACCCCTTTTTGAAAGTAGACATTCCAAGGTATTTAGTAAGAGGCATGGCGAGTTTTTTGAAGTTGTACTTTTTTCCCACAATTCTTTGTAAAATTAAGAAATTATTATTATTTTTTTTTTTTGCACAAAATTGTCATAACAACAAGTTATTTCTCACACACAGCATATGCATACTTCCAATTACACCCCAAAATACATTCTGCTACTCGCTCCGAGTATGGCGATACCACATATGTGAGACTTTTTCACAGCCTGGCCACATAGAGAGGTCCAACATGCAGGGAGCACCGTCATGCATTCTAGGAGCAGAATTTTTTCACATCTAATTTCCTAACGACCTATTACACTTTTGAATGCCCTGGAGCACCAGGACAATGGAATTACCCACAAAATGACCCCATTTTGGAAAGTAAACACCCCAAAGTATAATCTATGAGGCATTATGAGTGTTTTGAATGGTTCATTTTTTTCCACAGGTCTTCGAAAAACGTGGAAAGAAAATGAAAACGCTTTTATTTTTACACAAAGTACACATGTACTCTGATGGGCTGGTGACAGGTACTCGGGTACTTTGATGGGCTGGTAACAGGTAATCTGATGGACTGGTGACAGGTACTCGGGTACTTTGATGGGTTGGTGACAGGTACTCGGGTACTCTGATGGGCTGGTGACAGGTGCTCGGGTACTCTGATGGGCTGGTGACAGGTACTTGGTTACTCTGATGGGCTGGTGACAGGTACTGGAGTACTCTGATGGGTTGGTGACAGGTACTCGAGTACTCAGATGGGCTGGTGACAAGTACTTGGGTACTCTGATGGGCTGGTGACAGGTACTCAAGTACTCAGATGGGCTGGTGACAGGTACTCGGGTACTCAGATGGGATGTTGACAGGTACTCGGGTACTCAGATGGGATGGCGACAGGTACTCGGGTACTCAGTTGGGTTGGTGACAGGTACTCGGGTACTCTGATGGGCAGGTGACAGGTATTCGGGTACTTTGATGGGCTGTGACAGGTACTTGGGTACTTTGATGGACAGGTGACAGGTACTCAGGTACTTTGATGGACAGGTGACAGGTACTCGGGCACTTTGATGGACAGGTAACAGGTACTCTGATGGGCTGTGACAGGCACTTTGATGGGATGGTGACAGGTCCTCTTTATTAGGGGTGGTGATCAGTGTGCTTGGCGTGTACATCTGGCGGTAACAAGTTGTTACCGCAATCTCCCTCTCAGACACGATCTGTGTGTGAGAGGGAGAACCCGGTAACAACTTGTTACCGCGGTTTGTTTACATCATGTGACCGGCTGTGATTGGACACAGCCGGTCACGTGGTAAAGAGCCAATTCAACTGGCTCTTTACACTGATCGGAGCTGGGCTTTGTCCGAGGGACAAGCCTCAGCCCCGATTGCTGCACTGCGCTCCCCGGGGGCGCGCCCGAGCGGCGTGCATGTGGAGGTCTGTAGTGACTGACTGTGACTATCGGGGGGGGACACAAGCGCAGTAGCGGCGAGAGGCGGCCGACATCATATGACATCGGCCCGGATCGACAAAGGGTTCCTGCCGACCTCATTTTACAATGACTCGGTAAGGAACCGGTTAAGGTCCACCCTATAGCAGCTTTACTGCTACAGGGCGGCACCTCTGCGCCGGATCAAGTTTTACTGCTACAAGGTGGCACCTCTGCACTGGATCATGTGTATATATGCGTGATCCAGCTCTTCCGGGTAGAGGGCACGCCCGCTGGCGGCTCGCTCTGGCTGTGATTGCACACAGTGGGAGCCCAACAGCAGGTGCCGCAGACTCAATGTCCGCCAGCACCCACCAATCATCCAGAGAGGCTGAATGACAGTCTGCCTATGTAAACAAGGCAGATCTCTGTTCTGACAGGAGGGAAGGCATGGATCCTGTGTCTCTACAAATCAGGGGCTAGGATCTATGTCTCGCCCTAGTAAAATCACCACCCACAGTAATATAAGCCCTGGTTAGACACGCAGTTAACCCGTTGACCATCCCTGATGTTAACCCCTTCCCAGTCAGTGTCATTAGTACAGTGACAGTGCATATTTTTAGCACTGATCACTGTATTTGTTTCACTGGCTCCCCAAAAAGTGTCAAAAGTGTCAGTTAGTCTCAGAATGGTACCACAATAGCGCAGTCCCGCAATAAGTCGCTGATCACCACCATTACTAGTAACATTAAATAAATAAATAAAAATATAAATAAATAATAAATATAAAAGTATACGCTATAACTTATGAGCAAACCAATCAATATACGCTTGGGTTTTTTCTTGTACCTAAAATATGTAGCAGAATACATATTGGCCTAAATTTTATGAACAAATTTAATTTTTTAAATTTTTTTATTGGATGTGTTTTATAGCGAAAGTAAATAATATTGGTTTTATTTCACAATTGTCGCCCTTTTTTTTGTATATAGTGCAAAAAATAAAAAGTGCAGTGACCAAATACCACCAAAAAGAGCTATTTGTATGAAAAAAAAGACATAAATTTTCTTTGGGTACAATGTTGCAAGACCGTGCAATTGTCAGTTAAAGTAACGCAGAAAATGGTCTGGTCATGAAGGGAGTAAATCTGTCAGAGGTCAAGTAACACAACACCAGAATTATTAACACAAGCAAAATACAACAAAATAGCAGCATACAGATAAGACACCTGCCTACAAGAAGCTAACCTCTCTCCTCTCCATTCTGTGGCTTGAGACTGCAGGGGGAAGGCAAAGTTTGGTAGCATAGGCAGGTAAAGTTTCATCTGAGCTGGAGTAGTTGGCAAGTCTCCCTGGAGTGGTGGGTGGGCCTCTCTGGAGTTGACAGTTTAGTGAGCTGTCAACTAAAGCATGTTTGACAGGCTGGCAATGGTGGTATTTCAATGTGGGACACCCAAAGTCCCACCCATAGTTTTTTAATGGCATTTTGCCTACACAGGTGTGGCCTACTGGTGGCTACTCCTGTGCTTCAGCTCATCTCTGGCTTTATCTTTAGGGATTGGAGAGGTTGTATGTGACACTGACCCTGAGGAAGCCGGAAGCATCTAAAAAGCCAAAATAGCAGTGGCTGATTTATTTTAGAATGAAAGAGTCTGGTGTACTTTCATTGAAATACATGATAAATTGCTCTCCATTGATTGGTAATGTGTTTCTTGTAAGTCATTTCTTGCAATAACACACAAACTCTTGAGAAAAGACTTTGCAGAGATACAATTTCTGGAACTAGGGATCATTTTTTTACTCAATTTTCTCCTCGTTTCAAATGGCGTTGTTTATTCCGACTTTTAATGACTATCTGAAAAACTGCCCAGACCAAAGGAACCACAGACAGGGGACAGCTCACTTCAAAGGCATGCTCTGTATTGAAGCCATCAAACAACCTTAGTCAGCAAGACTATGCTCCGGATGGCCGAGGCTGCTTAAGTCTGGATGAGAAAAGTCATTTTTTTTCTTTGACCTACTCAGCAGATGTTTCTCACTTGATTGTACAACTTATGTGGAGGAAAAAAACATGTTCAAACAGAAATAGAAATGCTACTACAGACAGATATTCTCCAATATGAACAACAAATGGAACAAAATATCTAGAAGTATAGTGGGTGTAAAAGAGTTTTGATATCAAACCACCAGCAAGGCTGGATTCACACTTTGCATTGGTAAACGGTATACAAAATTGGGTTTATGCTTACAATTATTTAAAAATGTTTTTCTATCTAACATACTTTCAGTCCATTTCTTTCCATAAAAACATCCAATTGCAAAATGTTCAATTCACAGTAGCGCTGTGATACAAACTATTTAAAAGTGCAAGCAGAATTATCTTTTTTTATTAAAAAAGCAAAACAAAACAGTCTTTTTATATAAAAAGGACACACAAAAACACATGCTAAATTCAGCGAGTGAAGCAGTGCTTCACTGACAAACAGAAAGCAATTAATTAATGTAATTGATAATAGCATTAAAAGTCCATCAAGTCCATAAAAGATGTATCTGGTGGTGGGGTTAATAAACAGTTTTTGTTTGATGAAGGAGATGGGGCCTTGGAAACGCTTTGTGGCCTGCATCCTGGTTTGTTTCCCGGCTCCTGTCAGTGGTGTGTGTGTGCCATAGACGCCACCGCTCTCCATCTCCCCCGACGGTTCCTGGTTTGGCAATCTACGGCTACATTGGTCCATCCAGACTGCTGTTTGCCCACTCTCTGTCTGAGCCCACCCTGTAAACTGGATCTAGATATTTTCTATGTAAGTGATCTGCATTAAATTGAAGTTACTTTTAACCCTTGCTGACCTGGCGCACTTTCTCTCTATTTTTTTTTTATATAAAAAGTCTACCATAGAAAGTGTAAAAAATAGTGCTCCAAATCCTTCTCAAAAAGAACTTCTTCATCCACAAATCCCCATACGTGCTTAAGTGATCCCTCTCCTCTAAAGAAAGGCACTGCCCAGAGTGCCATGCCTCCCACTTTCATGGTTGGCACAGTTTACATTTATAATTAAACATCAGCTGTCAGGTCCTTATGCATAACCATAATCCTTGATTAAATTTATCACATTTCATTCACATATGAAAGAAAAAAAGAAAGATGCCTCCAATGGTACAATAACCAATAAAATTCGCCTATATTAAGAATAGTGGAAATAAAGGCACATTTTATTGGATATTGTACCTTTGGAGGCATCTTTCTTTTTTCTAGGAAAAAAATTAAAAGGCCTGAAGAAGTTCTGCTAAGGAGTAAAATCTTGGTGGAGGTGTATTTTGGTTTTGTGCTGCCCTAGGCAAAACTAGAATTGGCTCTTTACCACGTGACCGGCTGTGTCAATCGCAGCCGGTCATGTGATGTAAACAAACCGCGGGAACGAGCTGTTACAGGGTTCTCCCTGTCACACAACGATCGTGTGTGAGAGGTAGATTGCGGTAGCAGCTTGTTACCGCCAGATGTACACACCAAGCACACTAATTGCCCTCCCTAATAAAGAGGACCTGTCACCACCCCATCAAAGTACCTGTCACAGCCCATCAGAGTACCTGTCAGCTGTCCATCAAAGTACTCGAGTACCTGTCACCTGTCCATCAAAGTACCCGAGTACCTGTCACCTGTTCGTCAAAGTACCTGAGTACCTGTCACCAACCCATCAGAGTACCTGAGTACCTGTCACCAGCCCATCTGAGTACCTGAGTACCTGTCCCCATCCCATCAGAGTACCCGAGTACCTATCACCATTACATCTGAGTACCCGAGTACCTGTCACCATCCCATCAGAGTACCCGAGTACCTGTCACCATCCCATCAGAGTACCCAAGTACCTGTCACCAACCCATCTGAGTACCCGAGTACCTGTCACCAACCCATCAGAGTGCCCGAGTACCTGTCACCAAACCATCAAAGTACCCGAGTACCTGTCACCTGCCTATCAGAGTACCCGAGTACCTGTCACCTGCCCAACAGAGTACCCGAATACCTGTCACCAGACTATCAGCGTACCAGAGTACCTGTCACCAGCCCATCTGAGTACCCAAGTACCTGTCACCAGCCCATCAGAGTACCCGAGTACCTGTCACTTGCCCATCAGAGAACCTGAGTACCTGTCACCAGCCCAGCAAAGTACCCGAGTAGCTGTCATCTGCCCATCTGAGTACTCGAGTACCTATCACCAGCCCATCAGAGTACCCGAGTACCTGTCACCAGCCCATCAGATTACCCGAGTACCTGTCACCAACCCATTTGAGTAACCGAGTACCTATCTGCAGGCCATCAGAGTACCCGAGTACCTTTTACCAGTCCATCAGATTACCTGAGTACCTCTCTCCAGTCCATCAAAGTACCCGAGTACCTATCTGCAGCCCATCAGAATACCTGAGTACCTATCTGCAGCCCATCAGATTACCTGAGTACCTATCTTCAGCCCATGCCTCATAGAATATACCTCGGGTGTTTTCTTTCCAAAATGGGGTCATTTTGGGGGTAATTCCACTGTTCTGGTGCTCCAGGGCCTTCAAAAGTGTGATAGGTATCAATGAAATTTTATGTGTAATTTATGCTCCTAGAACGCCTGACGGTGCTCCCTGCATGTTCGGCCTCTGTATGTGGCCAGGGTGTGAAAAAGGCTCACACATGTGGTATTGCCATACTCGGGACGAGTAGCAGAATATATTTTGGGGTTAATTTTTGCTATGTACATGCTATGTGTTAGAAATATCTTATAAATTGACCACTTTGTGTAAAAATAAAAGCGTTTTCATTTTCTTTCCACATTTTTCAAAGACTTGTGGAAAAAAATGAACCATTCAAAAGACTCATAATGCCTCACAGAATATACGTTGGGGTGTTTGCTTTCCAAAATGGGGTCATTTTGTGGGTAATTCCATTGTCCTGGTGCTCCAGGGCCTTCAAAAGTGTAATAGGTGGTTAGGAAATTAGATGTGAAATTTCTGCTCCTAGAATGCCTGATGGTGCTCCCTGCATGTTGGACCTCTCTATGTGGCCAGGCTGTGTAAAAGTCTCACACATGTGGTATCACCATACTCAGGATGAGTAGCAAAATATATTTTGAGAGGTAATTTTTGCTATGTAAATGCTATATGTTAGAAATGTCTTATAAATTGACCACTTTGTGTAAAAATAAAAGCGTTTTCATTTTCTTTCCACATTTTTCAAAGACTTGTGGAAAAAAATGAACCATTCAAAACACTCATAATGCCTCATAGATTATACTTTGGGGTGTTTTCTTTTTAAAATGGGGTCATTTTGTGGTTAATTCCATTGTCCTAGTGCTCCAGGGCCTTCAAAAGTGTAATAGGTCGTTAGGAAATTAGATGTGAAAATTCCGCTCCTAGAATGCATGACGGTGCTCCCTGCATGTTGGACCTCTCTATGTGGCCAGGCTGTGAAAAAGTCTCACACATGTGGTATCGCCATACTCGGGGCGAGTAGCAGAATGTATTTTGAGGTGTAATTGGAAGTATGCATATGCTGTGTGTGAGAAATAACTTGTTGTTATGACAATTTTGTGCAAAAAAAAAAAAATTATTTCTTAATTTTCCGAAGAATTGTGGGAAAAAAAGTACAACTTCAAAAAACTTGCCATGCCTCTTACTAAATACCTTGGAATGTCTACTTTTTAAAAAGGGGTAATTTGGGGGGTACTTGTACATTCCTGACATTTCAGGGCCTCAAGAAATGAGATAGGCCATCAGTACATCAGGCGTGATCAATTTTCAGTGATTGGCACCATAGCTTGTAGACTCTATAACTTTCACACAGACCAAATAATATACCCTTATTTGGGTTATTTTTTACCAAAGATAGGTAGCAGTATAGGTTTTGGCCCACATTTATGAACAAAATTACTTATTTGCAAAATTTTATCACAGAAACTAAAAAAATGTGTTTTTTTTCAAAATGTTTGCAATTTTTTACTTATGTCGCAAAAAATAAAAACCCAGAGGTTATTAAATACCACCAAAAGAAATCTCTATTTGTGTGAAAAAAATATATAAAAATTTTGTTTGGGTACAGTGTAGCATGAGAGAGTAATTGTCATTCAAAGTGTGAGAGCGCTGAAAGCTTAAATTTGTCTGGGTAGGAAGGGGGTATAAACGTCCTATATTGAAGTGGTTAAAAGTGGTATAGAACAGGCATGAAAATAGAAACAGCAATATGAATAGAAGTCCACATGTTAAAATGGTGTAAACAGGCTTAAAACAGTCCACACAGGTTGTGCTCAAAAGATGGCCTCATAGTGGCGTGATTCACCATCTAACACCCAGAACCACGGTGCCTCCACCAGTAGTTGTACAAATTCTTACCAGCTCCCGTTGACTCCTTTTTACAGGGGGTCAAACACCGCCTGTGGCTTAAACCCAGCCAGGGCCTTTTTTTTGGATCTCAGGGCTCCTCCTCCGGTCAGCTTACAGGCAATCAAGTAGACTTAAGAAGCAGTATCACCCAAAAAGAAACAAATGCTCCATATAGCATAAAATCCTTGAGGTTTATTGGGTAAAAAGCCGCTCTTGCAAACAGCAAACATTAAAAACGCCTTAAGTTTGGTGTGTCGGCCGGCACACAACCAAAACAAACCCATCCTACAGTACATGAGGGGGATGGTGACATCAGCGTGTCGCTCTTCCCTACGCGTTTTGTCACAAATGACGTCATCAAAATGCAAGTGCGGCGCGCCGCTTAACCATCTTTTATAATGCACACATAACCATGCCTTGTTTTGAGCCTTGGCAAGCCTCAGCGCAGATACATCCTCAAAACCAAACCTCGATGTGAACCTGCACTGTGGTAATATATAAACCAAACAAGGGAGTATAAAGCATTAGATGATAGAGGGATTCATCATATCAACACATCATATCCGAAAACGAGTTGATTTACACATATACAGTTTATAATTGTAGTACAATTATAAACTGTATATGTATAAATCAACTAGTTTTCTGATATGATGTGAACTTGTGTTTGAGCCTCGGGCAGCCGGGGCTTTTTTGACCATGCAAGGTAGGTAGATTAATATTGGATGGATTCTGCAATAGTTGTTTTGTCCACTAGGTGTCTCTCTTAATATGTGGGGGTGACACCTGTTGGAGATTCTCACTACCATACCACTTTTGTTTAAAACAAAATTAATTACATTCATAAAAAAACTCCTCTCTAAGCAAGAAGTATTAAAGATATGACGGTTTTAACTTAGGACAAACACCCTGCAATGACCTTACTCCTCTTCCCCCCTCCCGTCAGGTTAGGAATTCTTGGGTCACCGTACAGGCCCCAAAAGGTCTGGAGGTGTTTTGCCAAGCCTGATCATAAACAAATAAATTACATCCATTAAGAGATAGCACAGGATGCCTGGAGATAATGAGGGTCATAAAACAAATGGCACTCAGGCAGCTGTGACTTTATTCGAGACCCTTAATCAATTAAAAGCGTAGAAATTTACCCATGTTTCATAACTCCAGATAGGAGTACATATTTAAATGCGGAATTGGACCGGGAACAAATGAAGTCCAAACATCGATAAGTCAGGTCATAAGGGGGACCCCTGGTCATTTCTGCCCCCCCCCAGGGTAATGGAATAGTGACAAATCTGTCGTGTTTGGACTTATTTTAATGCAACTTGCATTCTGAGCTCAAATTCCTGTTGGGTCTGCACTATGATCATATCCCGAGATATGATTTTAATACAGCAAATTGCATATCAGGGAGGGTTGTTATTCCACGGTCTGCCCCGAACAACCCATGGGCCCTCCTTACCCATGTGAGTGGTCAGGGGCATATGGCCCCACCCCTTTGCTTCCAGAGAAAAAGGGAATAGACCGGACAGTGTGCCGTTCTCACTTTACTATCAAAGAACAACCAGCTGAGAACCTATGGACTCATCGATGAATCTCTGATCAATCACGGACATTTAACTGCAAGTATCTTTCTCACCTTCAATTCTGGCTTATCTCTTTGCTGCTGTATATTATGTCTCTAATTGCTTTGTTACACCATTTTTCTGTAAATATATTATCTGCACCAAGTTTGACCTTTTCATTATTAAACCTTATTCTGAAAAGTGTTAATCTTGTCCCTAAAGCTCTTAATGCAAGTTATAGCGAACCTGTTCCTTTGAAGAGTGCTACTGATTAGGATCAATCATCTGAATATTCCTGTCTGTGGTGACAGCATGTGTTACAGGTGATTATTCTAAAATCACAAGTGGTATTGCTAAAATCTGGAGTTCCTCTTGTTTGGTCCCAAAAAGAAGAGGTGGTGGCAGTGAAAGGGTTAATTGTTTGAATTAGCCCGGTAACAATTGCTCTCAGGCGGCTGGCACTTAGACGGTGGTCCCGTAAGCTGGAAAATCTTTGTGCTGAAAGCAGCTGAGAGTGGTATTGGTACGTTAGTGACAAGCGTGGTGTCAGGTCAGGGGGGTCCTCTGTCACCAGTTAGTAAGGAGGGCAGTGATCTGATACCCGCATTCGTCACAGGGGTCGCCAAACTGATTTGCCTCCTGGACCCCGTCCCATAAGGCTGGCACTTCACTAAAAGTGTAACGCAAGCCAGTAGGGACTCTTTTTGTGCCGGAGCCGAGAAGAGGCTGTTTTTTTTCGTGCCCTCCTGCAAAGTGCCATCCTAGGCCTGGGCCTTTTTGGCCTAGGCCAAGATACAGCATTGGGCGTGAGGTCCCACTGGGGTGGTTGTTGAAGTTCTGTATTGCTATGGGATGTACAAAATGTCCCTGTCATTTTTTCACCTGTAAATTATATATTTATATAAGCACCTGTAAATTATAAATAATTTATAAAAAGACTTTAGTGATATCCAAACACACCTAAATACACAGCTGCCAAGATTCACCCATTTATGGATAATTCTGGTGGTGGTAAAAAGGAGGGTTAATTATCCCCAAACATTTCCATTGTGTAGGAACCTCAAGAGAATTTGAGCTTCTAAAAATTCAAATTCACCTTTAGGTCTGTTCATTGGTCCTGTCTAAGTTCATTTTATCACTTTTGCCTTCTCTTCATATTTCTTTGTTCCATCTGTTACATGCATTATGCTTTTTTTCACTGCTTTTAGGCAGTATGCATATTTTTTGCCACCATAAAAGAAAAGAATCAGTGATTTCAATTGTTGACTGCTAGCAGCAGATGACAGATGGTGCTAAATTAACAGCTCTGTGTGCTCCTACTTTTGCTAATTTCCCTTTTTTTTTTCAAGTAATTCTTCGTTGCTTTCATTTTACCCCAATGTAATATTCTGACACACTGCTGCTGCAAGAACTTTTTTTGTTAAAGACTTGTAAAGAGATACTACTAACATCCAAAATTCTTATACCTGTACAGGTATATACAGTAACATTGATACATAGCAACAAATTGTCAGAGGTAGTGTATATATTGTTCCTCACTATGCCTTTTTCATTTTAATTGTTCTTTATTCTGATTATCTCCATTGAATTTACATTTTTATCCAACCACATTACAAATACAGAAATGGCCTAACTATTTCAGTAAAGAATATTCAACCATCTTCACTGTGCAGAAAATGTATGGTGATCCCTCAGGGAATGGCTGAAAGAATTGGTGCTCGAGTGTGCAAACCTCCAGCTGCAGTGGGAAGCAAAACATTTAGCAGGCATATATCTATTGCTGCTAAATGTGACAGCTCAAGGCTACTGGTTGTCAGAGAGCCAGAACTCTAGAACATCATATAAGTTTGGACCCGAGCCACAAACCCTATTAAAGTCTATGGGACCCGAACTTGAAAAATCAAAAGTGCACACTTTGAAGGCTTATATGCAAGTTTAAGAGGGTATGGGGGCTTGGGTACTGCCCTGCAAAATCAATGCAAAACATTTTTTAAAAAAAAAGATTGTTTTTAAGGGCAGTGATTTTAATGATGCTTAAAGTGAAACAAAAATGAAAAATTCCTTTAAATATAGCACCTGGGGGGTCCTTTTAGTCTGCCTGCAAGGTGGGACATCTGTACCGTGTATAGAACCTGCTGCAGCAAAACTGACATTTATAAAGAAAACAAAATTACATTTACAGTCAGGTCCATAAATATTGGGACATCAACACAATTCTAATCTTTTTGGCTCTATACACCACCACAATGGATTTGAAATGAAACAAACAAGATGTGCTTTAACTGCAGACTTTCAGCTTTAATTTGAGGGTATTTACATCCAAATCAGGTAAACGGTGTAGGAATTACAACAGTTTGTATATGTGCCTCACACTTTTTAAGGGACCAAAAGTAATGGGACAGATTAACAATCATAAATCAAACTTTCACTTTTTAATACTTGGTTGCAAATCCTTTGCAGTCAATTACAGCCTGAAGTCTGGAACGCATAGACATCACTAGCCGCTGGATTTCATCCCTGGTGATGCTCTGCCAGGGCTCTGCTGCAACTGTCTTCAGTTCCTGCTTGTTTTTGGGGCATTTTCCCTTCAGTTTTGTCTTCAGCAAGTGAAATGCATGCTCAATCGGATTCAGGTCAGCTGATTGACTTGGCCATTGCATAACATTCCACTTCTTTCCCTTAAAAACTCTTTGGTTGCTTTCGCAGTATGCTTCGAGTCATTGTCCATCTGCACTGTGAAGCGCCGTCCAATGAGTTCTGAAGCATTTGGCTGGATATGAGCAAAAAATATTGCCCGAAACACTTCAGAATTCATCCTGCTGCTTTTGTCAGCAGTCACAACATCAATAAATACAAGAGAACCAGTTCCATTGGCAGCCATACATGCCCACACCATGACACTACCACCACCATGCTTCACTGATGAGGTGGTATGCTTTGGATCATGAGCAGTTCCTTTGCTTCTCCATACTCTTCTCTTCCCATCACTCTGGTACAAGTTGATCTTGGTCTCATCTGTCCATAGGATGTTGTTCCAGAACTGTGAAGGCTTTTTTAGATGTTGTTTGGCAAACTCTATTCTGGCCTTCCTGTTTTTGAGGCTCACCAATGGTTTTCATCTTGTGGTGAACCCTCTGTATTCACTCTGGTGAAGTCTTCTCTTGATTGTTGACTTTGACACACATACACCTACCTCCTGGAGAGTGTTCTTGATCTGGCCAACTGTTGTGAAGGGTGTTTTCTTCACCAGGGAAAGAATTCTTCGGTCATCCACCACAGTTGTTTTCCGTGGTCTTCCGGGTCTTTTGGTGTTGCTGAGCTCACCGGTGCGTTCTTTCTTTTTAAGGATGTTCCAAACAGTTGATTTGGCCACACCTAATGTTTCTGCTATCTCTCTGATGGGTTTGTTTGTTTTTTTCAGCCTAATGATGGCTTGCTTCACTGATAGTGACAGCTCTTTGGATCTCATATTGAGAGTTGTCAGCAACAGATTCCAAATGCAAATAGCACACTTGAAATGAACTCTGGACCTTTTATCTGCTCATTGCAAATGGGATAATGAGGGTATAACACACACTTGGCCATGGAACAGCTGAGCAGCCAATTGTCCCATTACTTTTGGCCCCTTGAAAAGTTGGAGGCACATATATAAACCGTTGTAATTCCTACACCGTTCACCTGATTTGGATGTAAATACCCTCAAATTAAAGCTGAAAGTCTGCAGTTAAAGCACATCTTGTTCCTTTTTTTATTTCAAATCCATTGTGGCGGTGTATAGAGCCAAAAAGATTAGAATTGTGTTGATGTCCCAATATTTATGGACCTTTCTGTTAATTGATTTCCTCCGCAAGATTTCTTTATTTAGTAAACAACAGTTTGGGGAGCCAGTCTGTATGATGAGGCCACAATTTAGTGCACTTTGAACAAGATTAGAGATTTTTTGGATACATTATTTTGTCCCTTTGGCAGACTTTAAATGGAAATAACACATTTTTGCGCTACAGTGAGCATGCCTGTGATGTGAAGCCATGTGAAGAAGTCAAATTGTAGTACACTAAGGCCCAAGTTCATGGGGGGAACATGACTGTCAATTTGTTGTTTGTCAGTGTTCTCCCCTCTCTGTAGGCTCACGTTACTCCCTTCCTCCACCTCAGAACCAACATCAGAATCTATAATGGCTGTGCATCGTCAAGAAGCAAGTGGCTGATGCTGTGTTCAAATAATTCAGCTGGCTCCTCCATGCGTGATGCTGGGGCTATGGCAGGAGTAGCTGTGGAGGCAGAATAAGCCACTTTGGCAGCTGCAGTGGACTGCGCACTAGTCTCAGCTTGGGTGATAGAGGATGAGGATGGTACAGTAAGCCAGTCCACCACCTCCTCTGCATGCTGTGGCTAGATAGCATGGGTAACATCATGAAACAGAGAAAAATGTGCCCTGCCTGAGGACAGACTACATACACCTTTTCCTGTGAACACAGACCCTGCTGTTCATGGTGGCATACTGCCTCTCTTTGTTGCCCCCACAAACATGATGGGGGGGGGGGGTTATTACCCAAATTTAATAGATACTGGTAAATGTGTAATTAGGCGCACTTTATTCAATAAAAAGTGGTGTCTGGTGCGCTTTAAATTCAGGACTGCCGTTGACAGAAATGTAAAAAGAAAAAAAAATAAATAAAAATGTTCAATCATGGGTCTGACTGTACTCTGTGCCCTGATTGGGCAAAGCCTTGCACCTGACCAGCAGTCAGGTGCATTGTTTCATCCAATTAGGGCACTAGATAGCACTATGCAGCACAGAGTGCATTGTGGGGCGCTCGATGGGCAAATTCAGGTGTTCGGCCCGAACTTTTGCTCGGCTCGAACCTTTCTCCCAACTCTACCCTGAACATGGAGGACCTTACCAGAGGGCCAGAGGGGACCCCCCCCCCCCGACAAAGCATCTTGTTTCTATTTAAATGAGGATAAGGGCCTCTTCCCTACAACCCTGGCCCTGTGGTTGTGGAGGTCTGTGGGTAGGGGGCTTATCGGAGTCTGGAAACCCCCCTTTAAAATAAGGGGGATCCCCAGATAGCTTTCCAAATCTCCCTGTAAATGAGTACTCATTCACAAAAAAATTGTAAATAGTAAACACACACAGAGGTTTCGACAAGTTCTTCTAAGCAAGTAAATGTAAGCAGTCATTTTTAAAGGAGAAGTATTGCCAAAGTACACAGGAGTGCACTTAGTTCTGCTAAAACCCGCTGTCGGCTGATGTCACTCAGCCAGTCCAAGCTATGCAGGGATCCTGACAATAATGTTAGGATCTGCCCAGATGGCTGATTGGCAACTGAACGCCTGACTGTGAGTCTACACTCTATGCTGTGCCCCTCCAGTGCTCACTGGAGTGCTGAACTGTGGTGTGGTGGGGCGAGACTGGCTGGCTCAGGCTCTCAGTAGCTCACTGCTCCACATTCTGGCACTCCAGTGACTGCTGGAGGGGCACAGCAGAGAATGGTGACTGACAGACACCACTCTGCGCTCAGAGTGGATCCGAGAACTGAGTGATCAGCAGTCTTTGATCACTCAGTTCTCTGTGTAGAGCGGGCAGGGGGCATCGGACCAGGACTGACTGTTGTCTATAACATCCTCTGCCTGCAGTCTGCGTAGGAGTACTCTTGAGTCCATTTAACACTGCCATTTCACCCAGCCCTGATGAAAGGATATTGTGTGGTCCCGAAACACATTGAATGTCCTTTGTCTTGCTTTGGACTCTTAAGAATGTTTAATTTATTGCTCTCTTTGACATATTACACTTGGATTTTCTCTCCCTGGCTTTGTATTGAGCTGCCAAACAAAGGCCAATTGGGCCCCAGGGCCGGTGCAAGGATTTCTGACGCCCTAGGCGAAACGTAATTTTGGTGCCCCCTTAGCGCCGCCCCTGACTCCACCCCCTTTGCCCTGCCCGTGTAACATGTGTGACCTACCTGACCCTTACACTGACCTATCTGACCATTGCACATATGGACAGGACAGGGTGGTATATGGACAGGACAGGGTGGTATACGGACAGGACAGGATGGTATGCGGACAGGACAGGGTGGTATGCGGACAGGACAGGGTGGTATGCGGACAGGACAGGCCCCCTAGCCTAGGGGGGAGAGGGAGAGAGAATTAGGTAGAGGAGGAAGAGAGGGGAAAGGAAAAGGGCGGGGGGGTAGAGAGAGAAAAAGAAAGGGGGGGTGCATAGCACAAAGGGGTGGGAACACAAAGGATGTTACTGTGGGCATGGAAGTCTCACTCACCATTTATGCTCTCCCATTCAGGCTGCTGTTCCCCAGGGCGGTGGCAGATATTGTTTGAAAAGTGCTGCCCAGCAGCCCACACTCCTCTCGCAGTCAGGGCTGGTGCATTGCATGCAGGTGGATGGAGTGTGGGCGGGGATGGGCGGGCACAAATGGCAGGGGGAGTAGCAGATTGGACAAGCAGCAGAGTGAGGGCGGGGTTAGGACGACAGTGCAGATAGGATGGAGCTGACTCCTCTGTAAGCTGGCCTGGCTTTCTCCGCTCTCACTGTGTCACTGACTATGACACACATCTCGCGGGGGGGAGGGGGGGCGTTTTCACCAGAACACCGGAGCTAGCAGCTCTCTATTTACACACAGAGAAGGGGAGGAGGGAAACGCTCCTCCCGCAGCTGCCCACACAGACTCGGCCCCCTGCTCCAGCGGCGCTTGTTTATTCTCATCCCCGCCCGGCTCATCCTCTGACTTGTCACACCGCATCTGAGCTCCGATCTGCTCGGTGCGGCGGGGTGTGTCATAGCAGTGAGCGGTGCGGGAAGCGGGGTCACTGTGTCGGCAAGGATTTTACCGCCCCTCCTGTCCTGGCGCCCTAGGCGGCTGCCTATACCGCCTATTGCTTAAGCCGGCCCTGTTGGGCCCATATAATGACCTTGTCCAGATTTTGATAATCTGTGAAAATCCATGTCCAGCACCTCTTTACCGCTAGTTCTTGGCATCTTATAGTCTGGCAGTCAGGACAAGCCCACACAGCCAAAGTGCCCCTAATGTCTAGGGCTAAGTTAACATGTTTACGCCTTGATTTTATTTTTTTTAGCTTAACCAGCAAGTTAAATGAAAAAACACACAGATCCCTGCATCCCCTCAAGAGATGTGGATGCAGGGATCTCCCCCCCCCCATGCACTATTGTATTCTGACAATGGGGCTCCATCCCTCCCCCCCTTCACCAGAATACAATTATAAGCAATGCAGCCATTGGCTGCAAGTGCTGATTGAATGCTGGTTTTCCATCATGACCGTTTGACAGAAGCCAGTCAGTAGACCAGATTCTGTTGAACAGAACAGGGTACACACAGAACAAAATTTGGCCATTTCCACTGAACCGTCCAATTTTCAGTCCGTAAATATCCTGTTTAACAGGTGGAAATGTAAACTTGCATGCAAAGGTTAACCTGCTTAATAGACTGATTAACAATGTCTGTCTAATGCGCCAAGTCATTGATAATGACGGTGTTGACACAATCTATCTTTGTATGTCTTTGGGATCTGACCTAAGTTCACATACCAGATTTTTACCATTGTCTATTTGTCTTGGAAACTGTGTATATGGCACTCGGAAGATAACTCAGTTCACTGTGCTCAGACAACTCCTTCCATGATGTGATGTGTTTTGATGTTCTCTTGAGCTCCTTAATCCTATGATTGCATAAAGGTGGTCTGTAAAAGTCTTCACTATCCAAAATACATACTCATATTGTAGTGTTCACAATGTGTGTTCCTGGGCTACACTAATTCTCGGAACAGTTGGAATTAATGCTATTGTACACAGACTTTTGTACACAGGCTCATCCCAGTTGAAGCTCATGTTGATTGGGCGAAACATGTCGGATGTAACGACACCATGTGAGTGACACTGTGTCATCATGCCCAATGCAAGCTGCTTGATTGCACATGCTCAATGGACTCCTTGAACTTTGCGGCTTCCATGTTGGATAAGGCATGCGGGATCGCTGCCTAATGGGAACAGATCGGACCAGTGTTTAATGCTGCTACCCTATGTTTGACCCCAGCTGGGATCCCTGCCTCTCTTTGACCATAAGCACCATTCTTACATGAATAAGCCAGCCATATTGGGTCATCACAGCAGAGAAGACATTTCTGGATGGGTGAGTGGACCCGCAGGTCCATGCCATTTCAACTGTAGTTCTCAGTGAACTTTTGATGGATGTGCAATAGTCTGACAAACTTCTGACTGGTGATAATTACTGCCATTATTAAGGATTGTGATTTAACCATATTCCAGGGAGTCACACATACTTCTCTATACAGAGTGCAGCTGGATTAACCCAGTCTTCCATGATTGAACTTTATATTTTAGATACCAGTTACCAATATCTAGACTTTGAGCTTTCTACCTACTACATGGTGTATTTTGGATGATCAACAGCCTGTGTCATTTTTTGGAGACACAAATTCACACCAGCACCCTTGTGATATAGAGACTTTGGCCATTACCCCTTTATGGTGGTGGGCAGCCCTTTACCACTGTTAGGGATTATATATCCAATTTTACTCTCTTATCAATTAAACAAGGTTACATATTAGCCAATGTGACCACTGTATGAATGGTGTTTGAATGAGCGATTTGTATGGAGCAGCTGCATTTAGTATAGGCAACATTGTCTGTTTTTAACTCTTCTGCAAAGGTGTTGGTGGTTGTATATTTTTATCCATTTTTTTCTTTAATGCAGTGAATTTTTCAATAAAGATCCCCTATTTAATGTAGCTTGGTCCGTGGTAATTGCTTATTAGGTGAGGTTTTCTCCACCTGTTTGCTAGTTGTTATATTTTTTGATTACCTGGATCACACCTTGACTGGTGAGTCTGCAACTAGGAGAATGCGGGATTTATGTAACAACTAATAACCTCTGCATATACATTTTAGTGAGCTTGTGGTATGCACCATTTGTTTGTCTTATACACAGGCTTTTGGTATCAGTTAAATTATAGTCAACCATTTTCTGCCTGAGCCTTAGGGTTACTTAGATTACTTAAAATCCCCAAAACATTAGCAGAAACCCTGGGGAATAAAATGGCGGTACGGTAGTTACAATTTTATATTTCACACTATATTAGTGCAACGGTTAATCAAGTGCAAAATTTCAGTAACAAAATACACTAAAGTTAATTTTAGGGCACACAAATGAAATATATTACCCAATTTTTGTTCAGAAATTAAAGATGAGGTTGCACCAAGTAATAGATATCCAACAGGTCAAGCTTAAAAATGCACTCGCCCGTGAAACGGCAATAAACTTTGGTACCCTTAATGTTCAGTAGATGGCGCTTTAGAAAAAAGCTCCTACAGGTTGTCACTTTAGAGTTATGGGTCTAAATTTTTTTCTCTCACTCTGCTTTGCGCAGTAACATGTGCAGTGCAATCAATATCTTCACATGTCGGCACCCCCCGACACATGTGTTTACCTTCATATATACATGTGTGTGGAGGTGGAGGGGGCTCAAACTTTTTGGAGGGGATTTTAAAGAATATGTAAAGTTATGTTTTTAAAAAAAAAACAAAAAAAACCCAAACATGTCATACTTACCATCTCTGTGCAGTTGGTTTTGCACAGTGGCCCGATCCTACTCCTCTGGGGTCCCTCAGCGACGCTCCTGGCTCCTCTTCTCGAGTGCTCCATCAGGGAAGCCATGTCCTGCTGCTGCGTTCATTGACGCAGACAGCAGGACTCTGCTCTGCCCCCCGGCTCCCTTGCCGTTAAATTAGATTGACAGCAGCGGAAGCCAATGGCTCCTGCTGCTATCAGTCTATCAATAAGGACCCCAAGACACTGGTTGGAGCGGGTGTGCTTGTCCCCATCGTTAGAACGATCCAGCTCAGGTAAGTAAAAGGGGGGCTCTGGGGGCAGCTGCAGTTCAGGAGGTTGAGGAGAAAAACCATGAGGGTTTAGGACCCCTTTAAGTGCTTGGAAAAAATTTTATTTTATCCATTTTTTTTCAGTAAAACAAAAGATACTATTTGGTTATGACAGGTTCTCTTTCATGATTCATCAGGTTTTTTTCCAATCCCTGATGTCTCACCTGTTCTTCATTGAAGCTAAAGTTACAGCAAAGTGACAGCCGGATCCGGAGCTGATGTAATGCATGTCGCTTTTGGGTTCTTACTACAACGTAGATAGGGGAGATCAGATTAACAAACAGATGCTCTCCTTCTGCTTGCCTTCCTACCCTCTACCTGGTGTCACCTACCATGTTATTCCTCAGCCTGCAGGTGGAGCTCGGGAAACATGGCATGGGCACATGTGGGGGGCAGAATGTACTGGGGGGTGTGGAAGTGATTGAGAAGCTGTACAGTTACCCAATCAATTAAATCTAACAGCCAACAGTTGGCTTGTCAGATTTACACTGCTACCGGGAGTGTGTGTAAATATCCCTGCTTCTGCTGGTGTATACCACACACTGGTGGCAGGGAAAGGGTTAAACCCAGAAAATGAACTGTAATTATGCCAGTCTTTAAGCGGGTCAGATATGGAACAAATTTAAGCTGAATCTGTCAAAATTTGTCTCATGGGTGACCCTACTTACACCAGCTCAACAAAAGTCAGTTCTTCAGTTAACTGTTGGCAAAGGAGCCAGGTTGAACTTTGCCTACATTTAATCAGATGCAGTCACTGTTTGGGTATTCTGACAGCTGGCACTAGAGATTTGTCAATCCACACTGTTTAGCATGGCTGGAGAAATCAAGTGGTTTCTTTTGTTAACACCATGGGACTGAATGGGAGAAACCTTATGGGTATGGACAGCTTTAGATTAGGCTGCTTTTGTTTGCTTTTTGTAGGCTTTTTTTCCTTTATTGCCAGTAACTCTTCCTGTCATAGGGTGCTACTTATTGTACTATAGCTATGGAGGAGCAGCATTATCACCCTAGGATAGGACATTTGATAATTACAAACCATTTTGCAGTACATTGTTAATAATATGACCTTTCTATCCTCCTACACTTCTTTTTCTTCTTCTTGACGTATATTTAAAATGAGTTGGGTGGTCTCTGTTTCTTAGGGTATCCAATGCTACGATAATTCCCAGTCCTAGACGGACATGGGGCGTTGTTTATATCTCATAGGTACAGTCTAAACGCTCAATGTTTCATTTTAGTGTCTTGATTTTACCTATCGCCTGGATGTACTTATGTTATTGTCACTGGTATACCGCTGTTTCTTTATTATTATCTTGTCAACATGGAACTGCCTTTCTGCTAAAAATAAAATATTTGAAAAAAAATAATATGACCTTTTCATTTCAGCCTATAAATCCGGGCATAGATGGTTTGAATCTCGGCCGGTTCAGCAGGGGACGGCTGAAATCCGAACCATCTAGGGGCAGAATGAATGCACCCAAGTTGATCGATGGATCAACTTAGGCACAGCCAGCCTGTCACATTTTCAGAATGCGATTATTGCCATCGGCTGTAGCCTCTAGTAACTCTACCAATATTATTATTATTATTATACAGGATTATAGCGCTGACAGTTTACCCATCGCTTTACAACTTGAGGGTAGACAGTACAAATACAATACACTTTAATACAATAGGAATCAGAGGACCCTGCTTGTTATAGCTCACAGTCTAAGAGAGTGGGTCAAGAGACAATAGAGGTAATAACTGTGGGGTATATGCTGATGGAGAAAATAAATGTACGGTTGTTAGGTGGGGGCCAGATAAGCTTCTCTGAAGAGATGAGTTTCAAGGGATCGTCTGAATGTGCACAAAGTAGGAGCTAGTTGGACAAATTGGGGTCGAGCATTCCAGAGGATGGGAGAGGCTCAGGAGAAGTCCTGGAGGTGAGCATGGGATGAAATGACAAGGGAGATAGAGAGCAGGAGGTCTTGGGAGGAGCAAAGAGAATGATTTGGTTGATATTTTGAGACCAGGTTAGTGATGTAGCTGGGGGCCAGGTTGTGGATGACTTTGTAAGTTATTGTTAGTATCTTGAATTTAATTTGTTGGTTGAGTGGGAGCCAATGGAGGGATTGGCAGAGCGGTTTGTAAGGTGGATGAGCCTGGCAGCAGTGTTCATGATTGACTGAAGGGGGGATAGCCTATGTAAAGGTAAGCCAATGAGGAGGGAGTTGCAGTAGTCGACCAGGGAGTAGATGAGAAGCTTTGTGGTGACATATGTTAGGAAGGGGCGTATCTTCTAGATGTTGTGGAGGTTGTGTTCTCCCGGCAAGGATGGCTCCACACGCCCCCACAAACCCCCCCCCCCCCCACCAGGAGAACACAATTGCTCTGCGAGGGGGATTCTCCAATCAACACTGACTGTGTAGATGGGGGAATCTAGTGATTTTCTTTCCTACAACCCGTGGTTGCAGGAAAGAAAATCGCACCATCTATGGCCTGCCTACCCTACAACAACATCTATAACTGCCATTTAAATATACATTTATGAAGAAACACTTGCACAGAGTGAGATGCTGGGGATGCAATATTTAAAAACCACTGGTTTTGAAAAATTGTAATGATTCCAAAGAAAAAAAAAATGGCTTTTTTAGTTTAAGATGGTGTTCCACTTTAAATGGAGCAATGTCACTAAATTTTATTTTGGATAGTGCTACAAAGAGTCCGGTTCTGAAAATAGACTAATTCATTCTGTTTCCAGGATATTTGGCTGTAACAAAAACATTTTCCAAGTATATCCCCCCACGGAGAATTGACTTATAGCTTTAGTTACCGGTATAAAGATTGTATTTTCCCCCTGAACGGAATGGAATGTAATCATGTTATGTGGCTTAGCGGCTCTGTCTGCAGATTACCATAACATCTTGTGTCCCTCGGACTTTATGAAAATAACCTTTTCCAGTGAGGCTAAGCGTTGTAAAATCGGTAGGAGAGTGATGAAAATAAAGTCCCTGGCAGGTTTAACAAGGACATGTTCGGTACACCTGATAATCTGATTATATGCTCTGCGCTCCAGTCTTTTCTCCCGAGCTCCGTCTGACAGCGGTACATAGTGAGCTGGGTTTATGTAAAACAATAAGCGTGTAAGGCTCAGTAATCGTATTCCAGCCATGCTACATAGTGTAAAAGACAGAAAAAAGTTTAATGGAGAGGATTTCAGGTGTCTGGAACTCAGAGATAAGATGGTGATTTGTGAAAGTAATTTAAAAGACCATTAAACTTAAAATACAAATGGCTTTGTGTGGAAGGGCTCTTAATAAAATTCACAAATCCTGCTCACCATCTATGATCGGTTACACTTTACTGTGTAGACTATTCTGTTTTCTGCTATTTAGCTAAAAGAGTTTTTTAACTGATAGGTAGGCCTTACATGGATAGGAAGAAGGAAGCTATAGTTAGGAAAAAGTAGGGGGACATTGCAGCACTTCTTTATATAAATATAATTTTGGTTGGCTTCTTAAGTTTTTAACTACCATCATTAAAAGCTTTTTATATTGTTGTTGATGTTTAATGTCCCCTTTAACAAGCTGAAAAGGAGTGACATCATTAGTTACCATAAGACTGGAGTCATTATTCTGTAGCTCCCCCTCTGGGCCTCCTAAAGATTTTAGGATGTGACAGTAAAATATATCTATTTAATAGCGATTACCTTATTTTCAGTGAACTATATTAGGATCCCCTACTGGGAAGTTAAATGTCTCCAGGACTCTGATGGGGAGATGCACCTTCCACTGCTTTGGCCTTGAACTTAGCTACAGTATATGGCAACTAGAATTGTCACCTGGCCCTACTTATTTTGCTGCATGCTCTTACAGAAAATCAAGCAAGGAATGGGCATTGGCGGCACTGACTGTAGGAAAACATGACTTGATGAATGTTGTGCAAAAGTACTTCACAATTTTGTTTTGCTTTTAACATTCGATTTTGGAACAAATATACTTTCTCAAACTAAAATCACATTCTTTATTAGGAATTTGTTCAGTCAGGTAAACAATTCCTTTCTGCTCCTTCGAATTTTCACTGTGGTTTCTTTCCCTGGAGGAGAGGATCCCAGTCAGGAGGCCCAGCCATGCTCAGCTGGAGGGCCGGCCTATTCAGCCACAAACGCTATAACGGGCTAAAGAGGGTGTGCCATTGATGACCTGCCCTGGGAATTTCACAGAGGAGCCTGCTTGCTGGAGTCTGAGGATGGCGTTCCAAGCTTGAGGGACACTGTGAGTATCAGTCTAAAGGGGAAAGGATTTCAGTGACTGTTGCTTCTGCTACTCTTGTTGCACAGAGTACAAGGCTTGCTTGGCCTGGGACATTGCTAGAGGTGTCTGTCAACTTACCGTCCCACTGCTTAAAGGACTATTCTGCAGAACTGCTACAAGGAAGAGCGTCCTCATTGTTCCTCTTCATAATGTGGAGTATCCACCAGCTCCCTGAACCCCTTCCATTGCTGCAATAAACTTTAAAAAGGCAACCTCTGTTTTCTGATCCAGAAGGATGGAAACGGCTTTTTGTCTGGCTGCTGCACTAGCAGGAATAGAACCTGGGACACAAAACCTGTGGCCCTCTCAGGGGCTAGCACTACATTTGCATGCCCACATTTGTCAAACTGAGCCAAGACACAACATATGGGTTGAGAATGTCCAAACTAAAGCAAATCATTGCTTTTTCAATACAGGACAAAGCAATGGGTTCATAACATTGGCCCATACCCAGAAGCACATACTCACATTTCTTTTAATCTCCACCAGAAGTGAGGATAGAAAGGCCTGAGTAGGCTCTGAGCTTAATTAGAGCTAAAGGTTCTTTCTATGACTTCATATGACAGTGTTGGACACTCATTAGTATGCGTTGCTTGGGAGGTCACATTCCAGTGAACCTGATGCTTATCTTTGCTAGGGCAATGCTCAGGTTTGCTTTACACTTTAACTCTAGCCAAACATACAGTATCTCACAAAAGGGAGTATACCCCTCACATTTTTGTAAATATTTTATTATATCTTTTCATGTGATAACACTGAAGAAATGACACTTTGCTACAATGTAAAGTACTGAGTGTACAGCTTGTATAACAGTGTAAATTTGCTGTCCCCTCAAAATAACTCAACACACCATTAATGTCTAAACCGCTGCCAACACACCCCTATGTGAAAATATCCAAATTGGGAACAATTAGCCATTTTCCCTCCCTGGTGTCATGTGAATCATTTGTGTTACAAGGTCTCAGATGTGAATGGGGAGCAGGTGTGTTAAATTTGATGTTATTGCTCTCACTCTCTGATACTGGTCACTGGAAGTTCAACATGGCACATCATGGCAAAGAACTCTCTGAGGATTATTATTATTATACAGGATTTATATAGCGCCAACAGTTTGCGCAGCGCTTTACAATATTAGGGCAGACAGTACAATTACAATACAATTCAATACAGGAGGAATCAGAGGGCCCTGCTCATTAGAGCTTACAATCTAAGAGGGAGGGTTAAATGATACAAAAGGGCAATAACTGCGGGGGATGAGCTGATTGAGAAAATAAGGAGTGTAGTTAGGTGGTGGCAGGATATGCTTCCCTGAACAGAAAAGTTTTCAGGGATCGCTTAAAGGTGTATAGATTTGGGGACATTCTGACCGATTGGGGTAGGGAGTTCCAGAGGATGGGAGAGGCTTGGGAGAAGTCTTGGAGGTGAGTATGAGAGGAGGTGATGAGGGAGTTGGAGAGCAGGAGGTCTTGGGAGGAGCGAAGAAGACGGTTAGGTTGGTATTTTTAGACTAGGTTGGTGAGGTAGGGAGCAGAGTTGTGAATGGCTTTATAGCTGATTGTTAGTATTTTGAATTTAATTAGTTGGGCGAGTGGCAGCCAATGGAGGGATTGGCAGAGAGGGGTGGCAGACGTTGAACGGTTTGTAAGGTGGATGAGTCTGGCAGCAGCATTCATGATGGACTGGAGGAAGGATAGTCTATTTAAAGGTAGGCCAGTGAGGAGGGAGTTGCAGTAGTCGAGGCGAGAGATGACCATAGAGTGAATCAGGAACTTTGTGGTTTCATTGGTTAGGAAGGGACGTATTTTAGAGATGTTGCGGAGATTGAGACGGCAAGCCTTAGAAAGTGATTGTATGTGGGGCCAAAAGGAGAGTTCAGAGTCCAGGATAACACCAAGCACCCTGACATGTGGGGATGGGTGGATAATTGTGCCATTGCTCTTGACAGAGAAGTCGGGGCAAATGGCACGTGGGGGAGGAAATATCATGAGTTCAGTTTGGACAAGTTGAGTTTGAGAGAGTGGTGTGACATCCAGGCAGATATGTCTGTTAATAAGCTAGTGATACGTGAGGAGACTGATGGGGTGAGTTGGGGGAGTGGAGAGGTAGATTTGGGTATCGTCAGTGTAGAAATTATATTGAAAGTCGTGGGAGGCATCAGCTGACCCAGGGAAGAGGTGTATATTGAAAATAAGAGAGGTCCAAGAACAGAACCTTGGGGGACCCCAACAGAGAAGGGAAGAGGAGAGGAGGAGGTAGAATTGTACGTTACGCTGACGGTGCGATGGGATAGGTAGGACGAGAGCCACTGAAGAGCACAGTCACGGAGACCAAGGGAGTAACATTTTTTGAGGAGGAGGGAGGGGGTGGTCGACAGTATCAAAGGCAGCCGAAAGGTCCAGGAGTAGCAGTACAGAGTAGTGTCCATTGGTTTTTGCAGTTAGTAGGTCATTTGTGAGTTTAAGAAGGGCAGTTTCTGTGGAGTGCTGAGGGCGAAATCCAGATTGAAGGGGGTGCAGAAGGTTATTCTTAACAAGGTGGTCACTCAGTTGGTTGTAGACTAGGCATTCAAGGAGTTTGGAGGAAAAGGGGAGCAAGGAGATAGGGCGCAGATTGTTTAGATCGGTAGGGTCCAGGGATGGCTTTTTGAGTATAGGGGTGACCAATGCATGTTTTAGAGCATTGGGGAAGATGCCAGAAGAGAGGGAGAGATTGAAGATGTGAGCTAGAGAGTGCAGGACAGAGTCAGAGGGTGAGCGTAGTATTTGAGAGGAAATAGGGTCCAGTGGACAGGTGGTTAGGTGGGCGTTAGAAAGGAGTAATAATGGAATAAGGATAGTGTCGATTGTGCTTGTTAACATGGGGTGTTAACTGGGGAGGATGCCTGTAGAGTGGAGATTTCATCATGAATTGTGTCAATCTTGCTTTTGAAGTGGTTAGCAACCTCCTGGGCAGTGAGTGAGTTAGTGGGCGGAAGCAGTGGAGGACGAAGTAGGGAGTTGAAGGTAGAGAAGAGTTGACGGGGACTGGATGAGAAAGTGTTGATAAGAGTGGTAAAATAGGTCTGCTTGGCAGTGTGGAGGCGAGAATTGTATTTATGGAGGGTAGATTTGTATTGGTTGAAGTCTTTGAGAGACTTAGCCTTGAGCCACAGATGTTCCTGGTGTCGTCTGTTTGCCAGGGTTGTAGGGGTCGAGGCCTGATTTTGTGTGTGGTGAAGGGAGCAAGCTCGTCCAGGGTGGAGGACAGGGATTTATTGTAGATGGCAGTGGCTTGGTTAGGGCAGGACAGAGGTGAGATTTTTTCAAAGAGGTGGTCAGTAGCAGAATAGAGGAGAGAAGTGTTGAGTTGCCGAAGGTTTCTACGGGTGACGGTTAGGCGATTGGAGGGGAAGGTGGTGCAAGACAGGGAGAGAGAGAGACTAATAAGGTGGTGGTCAAAGAGGGAAAAAGGATTGTTGGAGAAGTTGCGTGGAGTGCATAGATAGGAGAAGACAAGGTTGAGGGTGTTCCCATCAGTGTGAGTAGGAGCCTGTACCCATTGCTTCAGGTCAAATGAGGAAGTTAGACTAAGAAATTTAGAAGTAGCAGTAGTGTTAGTGTTAACTGGGATGTTGAAGTCCCCAAGAAGGATTGTGGGAAAAAAGAATTGTTGCTCTACATAAAGATGGCCTAGGCTATAAGAAGATTGGCAAGACCATGAAACTGAGCTGCAGCATGGTGGCCAAGACCATACAGCGGTTTAACAGGACAGGCTCCACTCAGAACAGGCCCCGCAATGGTCAACCAAAGAAGTTGAATGCACATGCTCAGCGTCATATCCAGAGGTTGTCTTTGGGAAATAGACGTATGAGTTCTGCCAGCATTGCAGAAGAGGTTGAGGGGGTGGGGGGTCAGCCTGTC
>BLSH010352329.1:252673-262883 GCA_018402905.1 Glandirana rugosa | reverse complement strand
TGGGGGGGGGGGGGTGCGGCAAACAAACCTACCCCCCTCACTTCTCCTCCCGGCCGAACAGGAGCTGGGAGGAGAAGCTCTTCCCTCAGCAAGTTCATCTCACATCTCATCTCTTCATCTCACCTTAGATCCCATCTGCCTTCTTACGGTAAAGCCTTCGGTTGTTGCCTTCCCGTCAGTCTCCCGCGCACGGGGGGTGGGGGTTGGGTGGCTATGGTGTGAGAGAGGGGGGGCAGGTTAGATTGCCGCACCCCCCCAAAAAAATATTGAGCACCAGCCACCACTGGGCTTGAGAATACATACATATTGCATGTACAGTATGTGTATATTTATTCTAAACCAATGGGGAATAGGAGAATTTTAGGTTAACTACTATTTTATTCGTTCTAAACAAGGTCTCGTTGTTTTGGGATGGGAACATGGCATATGACATCTGAGGTCATTATATATTTTTAAGGTATAGATTGCAACAATTCCAGTACCCAAGTCATCCAAAATACAAATTCCATGGTATGAAGGAAGCAAGCTTCTGTAGTGAACATTTCCCAGTGTTCTCTTTATTCCCACTCACTGTTGATGTTAAAGTGCTGGTTACCATGTACTTGAATGGAAAGGTATCCTGTTCTCTTTATATTGCTTATCTTGTGTGAAATCCTAGGTGTTCCTGCCAGTCCCTGTTTTCCTATTAAAAACTGACCAGGTTAAGCAGGAAAACAAACCGTGGTCAGTTCTCTAGCTAGGCTGGGAACTCAGCCTGCTCTCCTCCAATGATCAGACTTGTCCTGACACACCCATCCTGCACAGCCTGTCACTGGGAAGCTCAGTGTAGTCCTCCTCTAGCTGAGACCATAGGAATGTGATCACTTATAACAAAGGGAAAAAATGTATTTATATAATTTTTTGATAGCTATACAAAAATGTTTTGCCTTTCATTTTTATTTTAAAGTGAATGGATTGATTTACAAGGTAATCATTTACAATCACTTTGAGGTTGGAACCATGTCAGGGAGGTAAGTAGAATGTTGACACAATGGACAGTGAATGTGGTAAAAGGGGGGAACAGCCTATTTATGCCCCCCTTTCCTCATGGGAATGTAGTTTTAGTATTAGATAGGGTTTTAGAATAAGGCTTATTTGATAGGTTGGTCAAGGTCACATGGCAAAGAATATTTTAGAAGTTTAAGTGGTCAAAAGGCAATAGGTCAGACAAGGTCAGATGACCTTGGATTTTTCTTTTGGGAGTCTATTTAAGGGGGCTCCTGACTGGAATTTTTGTCAGTCACCAGAAAGGAGCCGCCGTGAGAGCTTCGCAGGAGAGCTGTTTTATTCAAGCAATGCTGTGTAGTCACAGGTGGCAGCATGAAGACTCTGGTCAGACAGCTGTTGGTACCGGCTAAGGCAGAAGGGGTAGAGGAGTGCATACGGCTTTGTGACAACCTACCAGCGGGTCAAGAGGCAGTAGAGGTTAACTTCAGGAGCAGCAGAGGAACGGAGCCAGCAGTACAGGACAGCAGAGTCTGAGGACAGCAGCGTCATGGCCGGTGTCTAGAAGAGGACGTCCCGTTGGAAGAAATTTCAGAGGACAGAAGGCAGGAAGGAGACATGCGGGGAGAGGAAGAGGATGGGCGAAGAGCTAGCAAGAGACAAAGTTATTCATAATACAGCTCAGAAAGGTCTTGAAGGGGGGAGTGGTGCTGCGGCAGAAGGGGTCTGGTCAGGGGTTATAAATTACACTGTTGCTATGGCTCAAGGTCCTGCGGTTATTTTGCAGAAACAAACAGATTCTCCTCAAGTCTCACAAGTTCAAGTTAAAGGTACAGAGTGTATGCCGTGTGTTCTTTCACCTCTTGGTTTTCATCTTTCAGTCATTTTGAAAGAGAACATCTGTAGAGGTGATTACATAGACCTGGTTACGCTTCTCCCCCCTTCTAGGGATTTCTCTCACAGGTACGATAAAAAATAAGACAAAATGGATGATGATAGCTGTAAACCAGTTTTGAAGTCTTTTTAGAGCTGGCTCTAGGCTTTCTGCATTTATGCAAGCGTGCTATATGAGGAACATCCAGAGAAGAGTTATGCTTTATTCCAGCACGTGGATATTATCATGGAGGCCTACAGGAGTTTCAGTGGGTTTTCATGGCTATCATATGATGAAGCTTTTCGTCAAAATATATCTGTACAACCGTCTCTTTAGTGGGGCACAAAAGACATGGGTTTGTGGCTGAATATATTTTTACCACAAAAACAACCTTTTGTGCATCAGAGCCCCAGTAGCACACCAAATAATGCTAGTAGTGGCTATAAAAAAGGAGTATACTTTGCGTTCAATGATAGTCGATACAAATGGATGAGTGCTTGCAAATACAGGTACGAGTGTGCGTTCTATTCAAGTGCTCATCCAGTTTTTAAATGTTTTAGGAAACTACAGTCAAGTCAAAAAAGGACAATTTATCAGAAAGCAGTAACACCAGTGGTTATTCAAATAATGCTTCCGTGGCTCCAATTCTATCCAAACCAGCAGAAGGCTTCGGTATTAACTGAAGGTTTCTTGGTAGGTTTTAATTTACCTCCTTTTGAGGGATCAGGTTGTAATATTGACAATAATCTAAAATCAGTTAGAGAATTTTTGAACATGGTTAGGGATAAATTGCTAAAGGAAGTGAAATCCGGTAGGATGGAAGGTCCATTTGAAGCTCCTCCATTTTTGAATTTCCGGGTGTCTCCTTTGGGGGTAGTTCCCAAAAAGAAAGAAGTGAATTTTGTTTGATTCACCACCTTTCATTTCCTTTTGGCAATTCTCCTAATGATCAGATAGACACAGAGTTATCTTCAGTTACTTCTTTTGAGGCAGCTTTACAGAAACTGCAGCTTTTAGGAAAAAATGTTTTATTAGCTAACTCAGACATAAAGTTGGCCTTTCTTCCGTTAAACCCTAATTGTTTTAATTCTCTAGGAATAATTTTTGAAGATAAGTTTTATTTTGACAAGTACATGCCAATGGGCTGTTCATTGTCATGTTTTTATTTCAAGGCATTCTCATCTTTTATTTAATGGGTAGTGGGTGAAGTGGCTAATTCTAAATTCTTCATTCACTATTTACAGTAGATGATTTTTTATTCATTGGTGCTGGAGAATCGGATGAGTCTTCACTTACTGAATTCATTCTTTTTAGTTTGCAAATATTTTGGTATACCATTGGCAGAGGAAAAAACTGTTTTCCCATATACATCTTTAGATTTTTTAGGCATAACATTGGATACAGTAGCAGGTGAGTTTTGCCTCCCAAATGAGAAGATACAAGCTTAGACAGGTGATGCTAAATTTTATTAGAAGAAAGAAAGTGACACTGAAAGAGTTGCAATGATTATTGGGGCAACTAGCCTTTGCATCAAGGGTTATGACAATGGGGAGAATCTTCTCCAGAAGATTGTACAGTGCTATTTCAGGCCTAAAAAACCCTTCATCTCATGTTAGACTGACTTTGAATATTAAGGAGGATTTGTTGGGTTGGTTAAAATTGTTGGAGCATTTTAACGGGAGGACTTTATGGCAGCAAGAGTTTATTTTTGACAAGGATTTCTGTCTAGCAACAGACGCAGCAGGTTCAATAGGTTTTGGGTCAGTTTGGAGGAGCCATTGGTGTTCATCAGCTTGGCCAAGCCCTTGGGTTGCCAATGGATTTTGCAGAAACATAGTGCTTCTGGAATTATTTCCAGTTGTTGTGTCCTTGGAGTTATGGGGTTCTCAGTTTGCAAACAGAATAAATCTACTAAGTACAGACAATAAAGGTGTTTGTTTCGCGGTTAACTGTCTTTCCTCCAAGTCTCCACTGGTGGTGTCTTTATTGTGGCATATAGTGTTTCTGTGCCTGAAATGGAACATCTGGTTGAAGGCTAAGTACATCCCCGGTAAGATTAACATAATAGCTGACTCTCTTTCTCGTCTGGAGATGGAAAGTTTTTTTCTCCTTGATGCTGGAAGTGGACCCAGTGGGTGTGCCATGCCCATCCCATTTGTGGGATCTAATTTAATTTTTAAAAACATTAGGATTCGCTGACTGCCTCTACTTGGAAGAGCTATTCTGCGGAATGGTTATTGTGGCTATTGTTTTTAGCAGTTTTTAAAGCTGAGATTTGAAATTACTCAGGGCATTTAGTTTTATTTTTTCTACATTTGTTAATGGAGAAAAAGTACTCCTGGTCTCACATTAACAAAACTTTATCTGGTGTTTCCTTTTTTCTTCGTCTTTACAATTTACCTCCTTGTCAGAGCTTCTTCTCAGTTAAACAGGCCAAACAGGAAGAAACATGTAGTTCATGATAACAGATTTCCCATTACGCCAGAAATATTATCCAAATTAATTAGTATAACTAAGTCAGTATGTTCATCTGAATTCGAGGCTGTCCTTTTCAATGCAATTTTCTCTTTGGCATTCAGGGTATCAGAGTTATTACCTCCATCTAAGGCAGGGAGGTTAGGTATTTTGTTCTCTAATGTAATTACATCAAACAAATTAAGAATATTTCTGAAATATGGCAAGACTGACTATTTGGGTATTGGTTCTCGGATTTCGTTAAACAGGTGTCGGGATGATTTTATATGTCCATTGAAAGCTCTATGGGTATATTTAAATATTAGGCCAAATTTATCCGAGTTATTATCAATTCACAGGGAAGGGTCACCATTAATATTTTATCAATTTAAAGTGGTATTAAAGAAATGATTATGTAAGTCAAATGTGGGTCATTTAAGAATAACATCCCATTCTTTCTGAATCAGAGCAGCCACGGAGGCTGCTCAGATTGTTTAGAAGCAGAAAACATTAAAAAGATAGATAGATGGAGTTCTGACACTTTCAAACCGTACATTCACTCTAATTAATGTGTTACTCTGTTTCAGGTAATCGGCATACAGTGTGGATAGTGGGACATACTTTTGTCTTCTGGGCACAGAAAAGAGCCCCTGTTAGAGTCTATTCCGAGAATTTAGGACTGGATCCAGCGTTACTTTGTGTGAATTGGTATGGTCGTAAGAGAATGGTTTGGAGTGATCTTGTTTATGAATTAGGTAGGCTTTATGCTTTGTTCCCCCCCGCCAGACATACTTATAATTCATTTGGGTGGGAACAAATAGGGAAAATGAAAACTTTTGACCTAATTACAAACATGAAAGATACTTTTCGGTTCATTAGGTCAGTGTCCCCTTTAACAATTCTAGTCTTTTCCGAAATTATCCCCAGGCTGAGATGGTTACAATCCATCACGTTCAAGCCACTAGAAAAAGTTTGCAAACAGGGCTATGGAAAAGTTCTTTTTTCCAAATTTCCATATTTCATCTAGAGATACTGACCTTGAAGGTAGAATTCAAGGTTTGTATTTTTTCGATGGAATACATTTATCAGATGTAAGATTAGATATTTTTAATCTCAATCTGCAGACATGCATTGAGGCGGCCACAGTATGGGGTAATGGTGACAGGGGGGCTGGTTTTCTCAGCCCCCCAGTCGTTTGGGATATGTGAGACTATGTTTAAGGCCTCATACACACGGATGTTTTTTACCGCTGCATTTTTTGCAGCTCTCCATGTTATTCAATGGCCCCATAAAAACGCTGGCATTTTTGAGCTGTAGATAGCGTCGGCGTTAGTGAGCTGAAAGCAGAATCCACGGGCAGCACATTCTGAAACTACAGTGTTAGAGCGCTTTTGACGCTGAGCCAGCAAAAGGCTCACTAACGCACATTAATGCCATATCGGCGTTAACCTGTGTTTTTAGCGCTGGCGTTCTCAGGTTAAATAATAGCAGAGGAATGACGCAGACACCCACTAACGTGCATTAACGCCAATGCAAAACGCCGACAAAATCGCATTTTTGATGCCGATTTTTGCCTGACGTCCGTCCCGAAGTTTTGCTATTATGCCCGTGTGTATGAAGCCTAAAAGAGATGATGGTCAGCCTGAGTCTTAGTGGCTGGGTTGAATGTTGGTGGATTCTGATGAAGTATTTGGTAACAAAGTTATATTTAAGAAAATAAAGTTCAGTGTTATTAATAATTTTATGTAAACCAATAAACCAGGCTGCGGCCTATTTTGTGCAAATTAAGTTGGTGTTGAGTATTTTTTCTTGTAGTTATGCATGTCTGCATATCATTTTTTCTCCTAGCCTGGTGTCTGCGGTCCCATGTGGTAAAAGGGGGGAACAGCCTATTTAAGCCCCCCTTTACTCATGGGAACGTGGGCCCAGTTGTAGTTTTAGTATTAAGGCTTATTTGAGGTTGGTCAAGATCACATGGCAAAGAATATTCCAGTTTAAGAGGTCAAATAGTGATAGGTCAGACAAGGTCAGGTGACCTTGGAATTTCTGGAATATTCTTTTGGGAATCTATTTAAGAGGGCTCATAACTGGAATTTTTGCCAGTCACCAGAGAGGAGCTGTTGTGAGAGCTTCTCTCCCAAACCCCCCCCCCTCCTTGTTGTGGCCGGTTTATGTGGTGAGTCCCTTTGAGAACATTAGATCAAAGGGGATATGTGAGAATATGATGGTCAGCCCAAATCTTAGTGGCTGGGTTGAATGTTGGTGGATTCTGATGAAGTATTTGGTAATAAAGTTATATTTAAGTAAATAAAGTATTGATGTTATTTATAATTTGATGTAAGCCAATAAACCAGGCCGCGGCCTATTTTGTGCCAATTAAGTTGGTGTTGAGTATTTTTTCTTGTAGTTATGCATGTCTGTAGATAATTTTTTCTCCTAGCCTGGCATCCGCGGTCCCATGTAGAATCCATCATCTTTAGCTATCACCAGCACTCACAACGTCAATTCTAACTATTCTAACTATTCTGTTATCTTGACACAACCAGAATTAAAGCTTCCAGTTTTTTTGTCAAAGCTTAATTGAACAAGCTGAAGTTGGAAATTGATTGGCTACCATGCACAGCTTTGCCATATTTTGCACTCTCCAGTAGTAAATCAACCCCAGTATGTACATATGTATATACAGTATATATATATATATATATATATATATATATATATATATACTGATCAGGTGGATATGGTTTTGCCAGCAAAACAAGTATGGGTTTAAGGCTTGCAAATTGCCAGCAAATTGATCTTTTATGCCTAAGTCACCTACAATGTTTACCTGACGATACTCTAAACATATATTTTTTAAAATATTTTAGCCCAAAGGCAAAGACAATTTCTGCCTAAAAGTTTAAGCATTGCTGAGGTTTCTCCATATGATTCTTTCCTTCTGTCTGAGAAACATTGGTCAAAACACTTGGTGCGTCATTTCTGCACACTTGAAAGTATTTTTGTGCTGATTTTTGAGAAACTTGAAACATTTCCTGGAATGCAAATTACTCTTTCATAAAGAAAGGGTTACAGTGCCATCTGTGTTTAAAAAAAAAAAACCTTGGCACCTTGTCCTGATGGGTAAGCTTGCAGGTTGCCCTATGACCCTGACAGTTCTACTCCCAGGTGTGTTAGCTTCTTAAAAGTTCCGACAAATCGGTCAAAGCGAATGGGTCTGACAAAGCAGTTGAAATGGATTAAAGTGACCCTATAAGCACACGGTTACACGTTATGTAAAAGTATACCTAAGAAGAGGAAAAATGCTTACTATTGTGGTGGCCTGTTTGTGGAAAGACCGCCTCGTTGCTGCTCCCCAGGTGCTGCAAGTATCCAACCAGTCAGATGGGTCAAATTCCAGTTTCCCCTTCCACATGCAGTGGTTCTTCCCCCTAGCTTAGTATGAGACATATGAGCCTGTGGGAGAAACCACAATGTGCAGTGGGGAAGCAGGTATTCCACACATCTGGAAGTGTGTTATGCTTGCAGTGGCCAGAGGGCATCGAAGGTATTGCAGCAAATGGGCTGTCAGAAAAAAATCACAAAGCAACTGGGTCACCTTAAAGTATTGCTAAACCCAGGACACTGCATTCACTATATCTGGTCTCCCACAGTACACAGAAAATGGAAATTCAATCACTTAAGTAAATAAAAAACTGCTAAATACCTTTTTCTCATCAGGAGTATATAGCAGTCTTGTGACTTCTATCATTGTCTGGTTAAAGCTTGTAGGAGGAGTTTTCATACTGCACTGGCTGACCTATCAGGATGCAGGACCCCTGACCCTCTGTCTGGACAATGCTGATTGACCCTGTGCTGATCACATGCACTCTCCCAAAAAAAAAATAAACTCTTTAGCAACGCACACAAAACTGAGCATGTACAGCCTGACTCAAGTAACTCTGTATTATCCGGACATGTTTTGAGGACAGTGGAAGAAGGGGAGGATCAGAGAAGACAGGATCAAATAGATGTTTTACATAGTGCAGAGGATTAACCCCTTAGGTTCCACAGTGAGTATAACAAGCATGCTTTACTGCATATACAGATTCATTTTACTGTTGTGGGGTTAGTAACACTTTAATTAAATAAAACTATGTTTATGGAATATGAGAACTTTGTACCTGGTAGCCACCCAAAATAAAATGATGGGTGTTATTAATAAGTATAAAAGGTTATTGCGACACCATAAGATATTTGGCAGATACAGCAACAAAATTTAAAATTACATCATAATTTTTATTAAATAAAGACAAAATCAATGAGGGTATTGACACCATTCTATACCACACCCCTTGTGTAGAGGGTGGGGGGAAAAACCAAAGGGTTAGCTTCAGATGGTGTTGAGGTGTAGATACTGTATGACCTCTACATGTTTCGCGGAAAACCACTTCATCAGGAGGAATATCTACAACAGTTGGAAATATATAATTAGTGAACAATATTCGGTGTAACATTGAAATGGATGTAGTCATCACCAATAATACAGCATATACAAAATGTAATTTTTACATTGTTTGAGACACAGGGATGTATATTTTAAAGGTGACTTGTCGCTTACCCACATCTTCAGTATCAACAGGTGCGGCACAGGTGCGCTAAACGTCCCCCGTCGGCAGAGGTGTGGTGTTATGCATGGAGAATAAATATAAAACAAGTCCTATACCAAGATGTGAGAATAGAAGGTTAGTGGACTGGGGGGAAAAAAGGGGAGGGGGGGAAGGAAAGGGAAGGGGGAGGGAAGGGGGGGGAGAAAGTGGGGAGGAGGGAGGGGGGAGAAGTAGAGAGGGAAAAAAGATAAGGAAGAGAGGGAAAAGAGGAGAAAAAAATGGAGAAAAAAATAGAAGAAGGAAAAAAAAAAAGAGGGAAAGGGAAAAAAAAGGGAAAGGAAAAGAAAGGGAGTAGAGGAGGGAGGGGAAGGGGGGGGGAAGGGAGAAGAAGAGGGGAGAGGAGGGGGGGGAAGAGGGGAGAAGGAAGGGACCAATTGCTGCAAATGGTGCGCGCGCATTTTCCTATGCACATGCGCACTATGGGCCACTGGAATGGGCGGTGTTACGTACTGCCTACGGCCGACGTACATCACCCAGTAGGGTTTATAGGCAGGACACCCCTGCCTAATCTAGTATGGAGAAGACCCCAGGGAGTGAGGATATCATACTGACCCGCGGTAAGTGGTCTGATTGTTTGGCGCAACACGTGTAGTCCACATGGTGGCTATACTATCAACGCTGCCCCCACCTCCTATACTGCTCCTCTATTTATCTTTTATCTCAGACTGGGAACGCTTGGGCTCTTATGCCTGTTGCTTGGGCTCAGGTATTTATAGTCTCCTCAGCGCTACCTTTTGATACTTAGCTCACACTATTCTGTGGCTGGTGTCCTCCCTGGGACCATACCGGGACGTAATACACGTATCCCTCAGGTATCTATTACATTACACTGCTGACCTACAGTCAGTGGCTGGGTGACTCTCCTTCACTTTCTCCTACCCTGGACTCATGCCCATAATTGTCCCACACACACCTCTGGTAGTGGTACCCCTCCTCCCCACCCTTGTCCCACCTCCTCTCCCCCCCCCCACTTTACCTCTATTCCCTTCCTTCTCCCCTCTTCCCCCCCTCCTCTCCCCTCTTTTTCCCCCTTCCCCTCTATCCTCTACTCCCTTTCTTTTCCTTTCCCTTTTTTTTCCTTTCCCTCTTTTTTTTTTCTTCTTTTTTTTTTCTCCTCTTTTCCCTCTCTTCCTTATCTTTTTTCCCTCTCTACTTCTCCCTCCGCCCCTCTTTCTCCCCCCCTTCCCTTTCCTCCCCCCTCCCCTTTTTCCCCCCCAGTCCACTGACCTTCTACTCTCACATCTTGGTA